>CAUYRH010118070.1:0-14823 GCA_963574655.1 Perodicticus potto
GCTGGGACTACAGGCGCCCGCCACAACGCCCGGCCATTTTTTGGTTGCAGCCGTCATTGTTGTTTGGCGGGCCCGGGCTGGATTCGAACCCACCAGCTCAGGTGTACGTGGCTGGCGCCTTAGCCCATTGAGCCACAGGCGCTGAGCCAGAAGTGAATCTTTATAATGCTTTACATTGAGTAGGCTGAGGAAGAGGAGCCAGAGATGGGTTGGTCTCTTTCTCTCAGGGATTGAGGAGGCAGAAGAGGTGGAGGAGCTACAAGGAGCAGTAGGAAAGGGAGGCACAGTTACAGTGTAACTTTGAAAGACATCAAAGTTTTCTAATTTCACTTGTGTCTCATCCTGTGGGCTACTTAGGGATTTTTCATTTATCTTTCTGTCATCAATCTCTAATTTAATTCCATTGTTGACTTCTCCTCCCTGCCCCCAGTTTTTCAGCATATAGTCTTTTCTGGAGAATATTCCATGTGTACTTGAGAAGAATGTGTATTCTGCCTTTTGGGGGGTGGATTGTTCAGTATATGTTAGGTTGGTCAAATTGATAGTGTTATTGAAATCTTCTGTATTTTTCAACCAACATCTTTTATCAATTTTTTTAGGAGTTTGAGATCTGTTACTAACTATAATTGTTCAATTGTCTTTGTGTCATTCATTTCTGTCACCTTTTTTTTTCTTAATTTTATGGCACTTCGTTCAGTGTATAAGCAGATAAGTTGCCGACTCATGTTAGAAAAAGTGCTACATACTTCGTTGCTGAATATCAACATGGTCACATTCAACTGTGCACACACACCTAGTCCACCCATCAAAACACCTTTTCTAGGGTGAGTTCATGAACTTAATTGTCTGACGTCCTAAGACATTGGGCCTGGCCATTCCAGAAAAAGAGTGCTGAAGTTGCTTTGAAGGGTGGAATAAGTCCTGGCATGGGCACATAGCTTCCCAAAGGGAATACTTCAAAGGTGACTGTAGTGATGTTCAGCCATCACTAATGTTTATTGTTTGGGTAATACGTTTTTCCATAAGTAAAACTTTCAGCTTATTTGAATTTTTCAATTTAAAATGTGTCTTTTAGACAGAGTATATTCTCAGATTTTGTTTATTCTTTTAATAATCTCTGAAAAATCTTTGGCCTTTGATTAGCATTTGATTTATTCACACTTAATGTAATTACTGATATGGTTGGATTTAGGCTTGCCATTTTGCTATGCATTTTTTATTTGTCTCATTTTTTAGTTTCCGTCTTCCTGTACTGCTTTCCTTTGTGGTCAGTATTTTTTATTATAGTACTTTAAGTATTCTACTGATGTATTATTTTGGTGGTTTCTCTAGTGATTACAATGTACATCATTTATCGCACTTTACTCCAAGTAAATGCTGACTCTTATGGCAAATAGCAACTTTGTATATATTATAGGTCTGCCTCCCCCACTTTGGGTTATTGTTGTCATTTATATTATATCAATATACATTATCAACCCAACAAAATAGTGTTACAATTTTTGCACACAAAACACATCAAACTGTGTTTAATGAAATTAACAAGAAGTTAAGTGATGATATCTTTAATGACTAGGCAGTATGTGAATCTTTAATGAAGAGAGTTCCAGAGGGCAGATTAGTGGGTTCAGGATTCAAGTTTCTGTCTGGCATTATTTCCTCCAGCCTGAAGGAGTTTCTGTAGCATTCTTACAGCACATGTCTGCTCACAACAAATTCTCAGCTTTTGTTTATTTGGAAATGTCTTTATTTGGCTTTATCTTTCAAGAACAATTTTGCTGAATATAAAACTCTTCACCAGTATTTTCTTTCCACTCACTGAATATGTCACTGAACAGTCTTCTGGCCTTCATTGTTTCCGATGGTAGATTAGCTGTTAACTATATTCTGTTTCCCTGTGTGTGATATGTTATTTTCTGTCTTACTACTTTTAAGATTTTCTCAGTGTCTTTAACTTTCATTAGTTTTACTATAGTATGTCTAGGTATGGTTTTCTTTGTATTTGAACTACTTGAAATTTGTTAAGCTTCTTAATGATTTTCATTGTATTTGAGATGATTATGGTCTTTATTTATTCAAATTTTTTCCACTTCTGTCTTTCCTGGGTTATTATCCCACAGAGGCTTTCTTTTATTTATTTTTTATTTTTTATTTTTTATTTCTGAATGGTTAAGATCTGTTGACTTACCTTCAAGCTGACAAATTTGTTCTTCTGGCATCTCCATTCTCTTGTTGATTTCATCTTGTGAACTTTTCCCTTTAGTTATTGTACTTTCAGCTGTACAATTTCCATTTCTTTTTATAGTTTTCATTTCCTGAATAAAATTTCTATTTTGTAGAGTCATTGTTAGCATACTTTCCTATTTTTCTTTGGATATTTTGCTTTCCTATTGACTTTTTCTCCTCCTAGATCATGTTTTCCTATCCTTTTCAAATACAGTTTTTTTGTTTTTTGGGGGTCTTTTTTTGAGACAGAGCCTCAAGCTGTTGCCCTGGGTAGAGTGCTGTGGCATCACAGCTCACAGCAATCTCCAACTTTCTTGGGCTTATGGCATCACAGCTCACAGCAATCTCCAACTTTACTGGGCTTAAGCGATTCTCTTGCCTCAGCCTCCCAAGAAGCTGGGACCACAGGTACCTGCCTGGCCATTTTTTGGTTGTAGTTGTCATTGTTGTTTGGCAGGCCCAGGCTGGATTCGAACCTGCCAGCTCTGGTGAATGTGGCTGGCGTCTTAGTTGCTTGAGCTACAGGCACCAAGCCCAAATATAGTCTTGACTGAAAAATAATTTTAGTGAAATATCTTCATTGTTGTCATTTTAAAAGTTAATAATATATGACTTTGCAGGGAAAAAAGTATATCATATATTAATTTATTATTTACTTAGAACCAAACAAAAAAGGGTTCTTATTTTCAGTGATTGTAGATTTAACTTAGAAGTTAACATTCTCATTATCTGGCATAAATATCCAAACTTTTGCAGTGCTGACCATTTGTTATTCATTGTTAACCTTTATTATGCTTGTAACATAGACAAGATGGACAGAAATGCTTTCTGACTTTTATTAATAAAAAGCTTAAAGCACAGTCAAGAATAGCATCTTGTTTT
The DNA here is from genome assembly GCA_963574655.1 of Perodicticus potto. Taxonomy (NCBI): domain Eukaryota; kingdom Metazoa; phylum Chordata; class Mammalia; order Primates; family Lorisidae; genus Perodicticus; species Perodicticus potto. Next base: position 3,109 of record CAUYRH010118070.1, read on the forward strand.
TTGTCCTATAAACTTAGTAAAATGGAAGTGAGACTTCAATCTCAGGACTTTTGTTCTCAGTTTTGTACTTTTTTAACAAGCATCATACTGTGTCTCTAATAATCTTTCCTATTGCTTGTGACTAAACAACACAAGACAGACAGAAAAACACTAATCTTTTCTCTCAGCCAAGGAACTTAAGAAAGTCACTGTGTGGCTTGGCACCCATAGCACAGTGCTTAGGGCACCAGCCACATGTACTGAAGGTGGCGGGTTTGAACCCGGCCCAGGCTAGCTAACCAACTGCAACAAAAAATAGCCAGGCATTGTAGCAGGCACCTGTAGTCCTAACTACTTGGGAGGCTGAGGCAAGGGAATTGCTTAAGCCCAAGAGTTTGGGATGGTAAGCTGTGATGCAAGGGCACTCTACTGAGGGCAACATAGCAAGACTCTTGTCTCCAAAAAAAAAAAAGTCACTGTGAGGTGACAAGAGTTTACCTAAACTCCAGAAAATGCTCATTGTAAATGATTTTTTTTTTTTTTTTTTTTTTAATAGAGACAGAGTCTCATTTTGTTGCACTCAGTAGAGTACCATGGTGTCACAGCTCACAGCAACCTAAATTCTTGGGCTTAGGTGATTCTGTTGCCTCAGCCTCCCAAGTAGCTGAGACTACAGGTGCTCTCCATGACGCCTGGCTATTTTTTTGTTGCAGTTTGGCCAGGACTGGGTTCCAACCCGCCACCCTTGGTATATGGGGCCAGGGCCCTAGTCAATGAGCCACAAGTGCCACTCATTGTAAATGATGCTTAAAGAACACAGTTTTTTCACATATATATTGTTTTTCTGGTTCAAATACATCTTAGCTTGAAATTTTCTTGTGATATCTTATTGATGAGATATTTGTTTTCTGCATAAACCACTTTGATAAAATGTAAAATAACATGCTTTTAAAATAACATAGAAAGAATTACCATATTTTGCCATTTATGACGTGCTCCTGTGCATAATGCACACCCATGTTTTTGGACTAAACTTTCAGGAAGAAAATCTTTTGTTATAACTTTTTAACTCATTCTTATTTGTTTAATATTTAGGTACTTGTTTTTTGTATTATATAGAAATTTTAGGGTTTATTTTTTAACATACTATAATATAAAAAATTTTATGTAATAAATAATTACAAAACACAAGAACCAGATACAAAGTATAAGTTTTGTGTATCAGTAACAGATAGTACTATCCATGTATAATATGCATCCTTGTTTTTCCCTCAAAAAATTGGGGGAAAAAGGTGCACATTATACACAGCAAAATAGGGGTATGTTTGGTCTCTTTGTGTCTCTTTCTCTTCTTTGTGTGTATAAATTGGCTGACATATTACTGTGATTCACTTTTGGCCTAAGTATACTCAGTCTTTTTATCCTTTAAAGTTTCAGCCTTTAAAGTTTCTGAACTAATGCACATGCAATTCCAGTTGCAATTGTCCCCTTAAAGTCCCATGTAAGGGCTGGGAAAACAATCTCTTCAAAAACGGTATGAATATTGAGATACCTCAAATTGGAGAGGTATATACATTAAAAATAATTATTATTTATAGTTTTCAACAAGATCTCTTGGTAAGCTTTGGGATTCTGAAGCAAGGAGAAAGGAAAATCAAATGTAGAAATAAAGTTTTAGGAAGGCTTTTATCTTCCTAGAAAAATGTGATTTCCGTCAGTGTTTCCAGAATGAGTCAGTTGTTGCCAGTTTCAAAACTGTGTAATATTGGTACATAATTGTGGCGTTGCATTACTGTTCTGTTGTGGAGTATAGTTTGGCAGGATACAAATTTTCCTATTCCTTTTCTCTTGAATTTTAAAGGTCAGGATGCCAAAAATGCAAATTCCATTTTGGTGTAAATATTGTGTATAGTTATTAGGATCAGTATGTAATCTGCTCTTTTACCTTTTTTATCTTCACAGCCTGCCACATAGAAGTTTTTTTTTTTTTTCAATTTTTTTCTTTTTTTCTTTTTTAAATACATGTATTTTATTATTCTTCATTACATTATTTCCCCCCCTCACCCCCCAGGGGTAAGACAGAATTTATTTACAGAAAAGAATACAGAAAACACTAAAGCTCCTGGTAGAGGGAGAGAATTCAAGTGGGGAGAGAAAAGCTCTCTCCGTTTCTCTCCCGGTCTTTCCCCGTCTCCTCCTCTAGGCCTTTAGCCTCAGGGTATATATAGGTGTATGGGTTCCTTGCCAGGAAACGAATGAATACAGTCCCTTCTGCCCGGGGCAAGGTGAATGAGTGTATCAATGACATAGACGTTTTTAATTATAAAATTATAATGCTTAGCGTTGAGGAAGAAGGAAACCTAAGCACCCAAAATGAGTTGTTTTGTTGACTGTGTAATGAATCAGATTTACATGTTACGATGAGAATATTCCTTCTACAACTTTGGTTTTGTTCTTTATTTTTTCCCTTTTCTCATTTACTCATTCCCACTATCGTCTTGTTTCCTGTGTGTGTGTGTGTGCACACTTTTGTGCTCTGTTACAGATACAGCAGGACTTTGACTGGACTTCAGTTGTGGTGGCCATTAGGTCCTAAACATGGAAGTGAGAACACAGACAAACATCAATGAATACTTTCATCTAGGGAGTTTTTATTCATAGAGTAAATTCTCAAGTATAAATTTTAAACTAACTTAAAAGGGGCTATACTTGCAACATTAAAATATCTATTTATTAGGACTGTTCTTATGCTAATGAATACATTATTCTCAGTTAAAAAAAAAAAAAGCTAATGAGCACAGGTTGTTGAGAGCTGTAGCTCCCTCACCAGGTCAAGATTCTCTTTAGATTAGTAGTGGCTTTCAGACTTTACCAGTTCATTGGAATCATCTGGAGGGCTTGTTAAAATACAGATTGCAGGACCATATCCTCAAGTGTCTGATTCAGAAGGTTTTGGGTGAGGCCTGAGAATTCGTATATCTAATGAGTTTTCAGTTAGGTAGGGTATTAAGTTTACAGCTACTGGTCTGTTAGTGCTGTACAGTATAGAAGCTATTGGCTGCTTTAAGAAATTTACATTTTTATCTTTTGTTTAAATTTTGTTTACAAACTCAGTGTTTCGGATCAATTTTGAGTGACAGATCTCTGGATATATGAATCAGATGTTCAATACAAAGGCATTTCTGTTTGGATTCTGGCAGCCTTGTGTTGTTTTAGGTGTTTAATTGCAGTATGTATGACTGAATATAAGAAATAATTTTCCTTATTTATGGTACAACTAGGTTATAATGTGTGCATTTGTTAGGTAGAGACCCTCTTATAGTTGTGTCCTGCACCCAAGAGGTGTGCCATAAGACCCTTACATTGTGCCCATTAAGTGGGAGCACACCAATCCTCCTTCCTCCTTCCTTTCCCCTCCCCACCCCCTTCCTTCCCCTCCCTCAACTCCCTCTTTTCCCCTCCCTCACCTCCCTCCTTTCTCTCCCCCTAATTTTTCTTTTTTAAATTCAACTCATATACAGGTAAATAAAGCTGAAGTTTAAGGAAATACCTTCTAAAATATTAAAAACCCATTATATCTAGAATAACTAGCTCTAGTACTTAATTACTTGGTAAAATCTGCTTTATACTTTGGGAGAATGTATTCTTCTATGTGACCTAATTGTAGATATTACTGGTTAAGCCTTTATGATTCCAAAAAGATTCTTTTGTGTTCAGGACTTATATTTTTCACGCATGTATATATATGAGTAACTAGATGACCTTCTTTTTTTCCTTTTTGTCTTTTTTTTTCTTTTGAGACAGGGTCTTGCTCTGTTACTCAGGCTAGAGTACAGTGGCATCATCATGGTTCACTGCAACCTTTAACTTCTGGGCTCCAGCAATCCTCCTGCCTCAGCCTCCCAGGTAGCTGAGACACAGGCACATGCCACCATGCCCAGCTAACTTTTCTATTTTTTGTAGAGATGGGGTATCACTCTTGCTCAAGTTGGTCTCAAACTCCTAGCCACGAGCAATCCTCCCACCTTGACTTCCCAAAGTACTAGGATTATTGGTGTCAGCCCTTATGCCTGGCCTACAATCTTCTTTTTAATCATATACCTATGTGATAACATCAGCATATGGAATGAAGAAGGAGATGATTTCAAAAGGTCCTTTACGTTGTAAAAGGGCTTTAGTCTATTTATCAGTAAATGGAATGTGACTTAAAGTCCAGCCATCCTCTTTTCAAATCCCTGTTCTGAATGTCAGTAACTGACAGTTTAGGCCTATAGCTGTGACTGTTTCCTTACCCCTACATTATCCTGACTCTTTTGCCCCAATGTTTCCCACACTGGAGTTGCACTGGAAACTCCTAAAGAGCTTGTTAAAGTATGGCTTGCTGGGCCTCACTCATAGAATTTCTGACAGTGGGTCTGGAGTGGTGCCGAAGAATTTGCATTTCTGCAACTTTCGCATATGGTGTTGAAGCTGCTGATTGGAGAACCACTGTCTTAGCCTCTTCCATGAAGTTCTAGATTCAACTAACGGCTGTTGCTCTCATATCCCAGTCACTGTGGGAGCTACTAGGATGACCATCTTGCTGTTACAGCGCTCACTATGTGGATGCGGCATGTGGGAGACAGTGCATGATAGTTGGATGATAGAAGGTGATACAAGCCTTAAAGATAAAATGCTACATGAAACCAGAGAATGACAATTTTACTTCTGACCCTGTATAGTACAGTAGGTTTAAATGGAAATGTATTAAAATCAACATAAAAATAATTCAAGGAGTCTATTACAGGATTTTTGCTGCTAATGAAAAAATTTGTTCTCTGTTATGTTTTAAGGAAATAAGATGAGTTTATATTCTTTTTTGTTATGTTGTATTTAAGTTAATTTTGGTTTGGACCACTGTGTATTCTTTTACTATTACTTTCATCTTTACCCTTTGGGAGAGAGATACTCTGTGGTTTTTATATTTGTAGACATTTCTAGAAATCTAATCTTAGGGGAAAAATATTCTTCCCAAACATTCAGCATAAAAATATCGTATTTATTAGCAAAACAACAGAGTTAACATACTGAATTTCATTCAGCGTATTTGAAAATTTGAAGAAACCTTTAAAGAAAATGCCTCATGTTGCAATTTGACTTTTTTTCATTTTTTAGAGTGTACAGAAGACAAATTGGACGGTATTCTCTTAAAATGATTATACATTGGCAATATCTACTTTTTCACAGATTAAGTCCAATTCCTTCTTTGTATATTTATTTCACACATTTTGCCACACATAAATTGTAATTCTTATTCTTTCTGATGAGTATTCCCCTGGCTAGAGATGGCGGGATTAAAGTTCCTCTGGGTAAAAACAAAAACCAAAAAGTTCCTCCTGGGTTTATCTGTCATTCACAGGAGTGAAATCATGGCACATTTGGAGAGAGTTGGAAAGACTCAGATTTGAGTCTCAAAGTGGTGTGACTTTTGAGCAAGTAAGCAATCCTATGTGAGCACATTGGAGTTTTTGTGAGGAGTGGGAACACTGTGTATCAAGTACTTGAACATACTCAGTAACTTGTCAGAAAGGTTGACAGCCTTTCTGCCTTAGATTGCTTCAGGAATCAATTTCAGGATGATTGTTAGGAGAAAAAAGAAGTTCACCCAACTTGCAGCAGAGCCAACTTCGGCAAACCTAGGGAAATGGTGGTATAGTAATAATTGGAAGCATTTTGAGCATTGGTCACTATATAATTAAAAGCAAATTTCTCTTGCTAAACTGTTATGTCCTAGTAAAGTGACTGATTTTAGATAGCATTGCATAAGTTGTAAGTCCTATTTTAATAAAGCCTGCTTCTGTTTCTGGCAATATGGAGGATTAGAAATGCCTACTGATATAGTTTAAGTAAATGTGCTAAATAATATATCACACACACATATTTCTGTGTATTTGACCTTAAAATGTAGATAAATCTTAAAACACATAGAAATGTTTCTTATATACAGGTCAGCTCGTGGGAGAGTAAAGGAATTTTTCTGAGGCCAGGGTCAGGTGGTATTATTGACCAGTGTGGTCCCTGAAAGTATCTACCAATTCCTGGTAGCCTAGAGCCTCAGTAGTGAGTATGGGGCACGGGAGATAAAAATGAAGGTCAGAGGAGAGTAGGAAGATGTGAAGGAGACAAATGGATAATGCAGGGACTTCCAAAGGGTAACATCCTCCCCGTGAGAGTGATTAAAAAGAATTTGTAACCACAAGATCACACTCACATTGGTCTACAGCCAGAATTCATGTTATTTGGCTAAAAAAGAATCCTGAAATTTAAAGTGGACTAGGACTGAACCTAGCAAAGGTGAACACGGATCTTCTCTGGAAGGACTTGCTTTAAGCCAAGGCCTGTGAGAGTCCCCACAAATGGAGTTGGAAAGGCCTGAGCTCACATTCTAATGTAAATGAACATCTACAGGAAAAAGCTGCTCATGGTAGAGTATATAAATCCTCATATACAGGAGGCCAGTGTATTAAACCAGATAAATAAAAGAAATCCCTACTAGATACATGACAGTAAAACGTCAAAATATTGGCGAGGGTGGAAGGAGCAAGCAGAGAAAAGAGTTAACTGCCAAGGAACGGCAGATGGCTTTTTAACAGAAAAGTAGAAGCCAGAAGATAATGTAATGATAGCCTCAAAGTGATAAGAAAAAAAATTGTCACCCTAAAATTCTGTACTTTGAAAAAACTGTCATTCAAGAATGAACACAAAATAAGATATTTCCAAACTAAAAGAAAACCTGGCAGGGTATGGTTGCTCATACCTATAATCTTAGCACTTTGGAAGGCTGAGGCAGGAGAATCATTTGAGCCCAGGAGTTGGAGATACGGAGGTACACTGAGCTATGATCACATCACTGCACTTCAGCCTGCAGACCTGTCTCAAGGGAAAAAAAGAATAGCTAACAGTATAACTGTTTTGTAACCTTGGAGAGTGGGCAGAAGAGGAAAGTTGGGTGGTGGAGAAAGAACAGATGAGCCCCAAAATATGACTGCCAAAAAATTAAGAAATGCTTTATAAGTTGATTGTTTTGGATGACTGATAAAGGCTGGATTTGGTCATCTTTGCAATTTATAGGGCCCAACATGGATGTGGATGTTAGAATGCAGAGTTGGAAGACACAGGGGCAGGGAGGTGGGGAGATGAATACTCTGAAGGGTATGAGATGGGGTTCAGGCTCCAGAGTAGCTAGGACTATACGGGTAAGTGCTACCCTATGTGGCTGATTTTTTTTTCCCTAAAGTTTCACTTTGTTACCTTTGGTAGAGTGCCATGGCATCATAGCTCACAACAACCTCAAACTTTTGGGCTTGAGTGATCCTCTTCCCTCAGCCTCCCAAGTAGCTAGAACTATAGGAGCTCGCCACAACACCTGGCTAGTTTTAGAGACAGGTTCTCACTGTAGCTCAGGCTGCTCTTAAACTCCTGAACTCAAGTGAACCACCCACCTCGGGCTCCCAGAGTGATGGCGGATTTTTAAAAATGTTTTATGTAGAGATAGAGTCTTGCTATTTTGCCCAGGCTGGTCTTGACCTCTGAAGGCTGTGATACAGAGTTCAAGCTGAGTTTATTCAGCTCTCCCAGGAGAAGGAGGTTCTTAGCTAACAAATGTAAGGAAAGTAAAGCATCATTAGTTTGTTATTTGGAATAGAATCCCATTCACAGTGAGTTAAATGGTCAAAACCAGTCTATTGCTAATTGAAGCTTACTGTTGTTTAATAGACCAATAGTCCAGGGTTGATGAAAGCAGTAGCATTTCAAAATAAATTTTTATCACAGCAAATTTTCTTTCTGAGAAGATTTTCCTAAGATTTGATGGAAAACTAGCTTAAATTATTACTGTACTATATCTTCTTTCATCAGACAGGCTATAAGGAAGAGAGGTGGTAATCTAGGATTGGTTAAAATCTAAGGGGAGGGTTGTTAGGCCAGGGCTAAAATGTAAACATTTCAGTTGAGGTCATTGTGATAAAAACTGCATTTTGACTATTCCTTGGATTTTATTAAACTACTCATACAAATATTTAGATTGTTTCTAAATTATGAGTATAATAAGATACTTTTAGGGGGTATATATCATAAGAGACCCCAAGAAAGGGTTAGATTTATATAGAATATGAATAATTTGAATTTATATTTTTCATGCTTTATTCTGATCGTTTTCTTTTTAATAGAAAGTAAAAGTCAATATCACTATGATTTGCTCGATAAATTACTATGGATAAAGACTTAGAAACTGAGATTGAATATAATTATCTCTGGGGTTTTTTGTTTGTTTTTTGAGACAGTCTCACTTTGTCACCCTCGGTAGAGTGCTATGGCATCATAGCTTACAGCAACCTCAAGCCCTTGGTCTCAAGTGATCCTCTTGCCTCAGTCTCCAGAGTAGCTGGGACTACAGGCACCTGCCACAACGCCCAGCTATTTTTACAGATAAAAGTCTCACCCTAGCTCAGGCTGGTCTTGAACATGTGAGCTCAGGCAATCCACCCGCCTCAGCCTCCCAGAGTTCTAGGATTACAGGTGTGAGCCACCGAGCCCAGCCTATCTCTTTGTTTTTAATCCCTTTATGAAGTTTTAGCCAGACTTCTTTGCTGATTCTACACACAATAAAATATCTAAGTATTTTTGTGTTCATAATAAAAAAAACTGAAACCATTTTGTTTTCAACTAATGAAATCACCCTCTGGCTGATTCAGGTCAGTTTAAAAGTATTACCTTTGTGATTTATGATTTTGTGGCACCGTATGCAGAATTTAGCAAAACTTAACTTGCGTGGCTTTGAGAATATTTCTGTGATCGTGGTTATGTTGCCTCAGTAGGCTTTGGTAGTCCTTCAGATTGGCTCTTATTAACTTGTAGGCTCTTCAGTAAAACATGTTGAAACTAATCATAAAACATACAGAACTCTGCTTTAATTATTGAATTTAAAATAAGTATTTGGGGTTGGGCATTGTGGCTCACACCTATAATCCTGGCACTTTGGGAGGCTGGGGTGAGAGGATCACTTGAGCCCAGGAATTTATGACCAGCTGGGCAAAATAGCAAATTCCCATCTTTACTAAAAAATTAGTCAGGCATTGTGGCATGTACCTGTAATCCCAGCTATTTGAGAGTCTGAGGCAGGAAGATTGCTTGAACCCAGGAGTTTGAGGCTTCGATGAACTATAATTGGTCCATTGCATTCCAGCATGATCAACAGAGCAAAACCCTTTTTCTACAAAATTAGGATTTCTATTGATCCATTCTCTATGGACAAATAATAAGGCTAAAATGTGATTTATTTTTCTTATTTACATAGATTAAACCCAGAAAATTATCAGGTTTAATTACATAATTCATGGTTGGCATTGGAAGTTAGAAGATTCTTTTTCTTAAGAATGTATCTGATTACAAAAAAGATAATCAAAATTCTTGGTGGATACATTATCAGTATATACTTAAGTAATCAGTTTCCAGCATACACACATGACCTTCTGGTAGTTTTGGGAGTCTTCTCTCTGAATTCAAGAAACCAACATCTCCCTTAAATTCATGTTGAATAAGACAGAGTGTAGTAAGTAAAGTAGTTGAGGTCTGTCCCTCCTGCTTTCCTTGTTACCTGTATGTAGGGAAAGAGATGCATGAGCATCTTCTCGTGCATACCTTCACTGGGCCTAATGTACTTGCCTTTTCTGCATCAGTGGCTAATTGTACATAAGCAGAACTTAGATCTTGAATGTTAGTGAGCTTTTTCTTTTTCAGATGTGCTATAAAATTAAGTTTTGTCAGCATTGTCATTTTTTAGGTGGAGAGAAGCTATTCTGATATTTATAGAATGTAACACTGAGAGAGGTAATTCCTCTAGTGCAGTACTTACTGTCAGTGCACAATTTTAAAATGAATAACAAACCAAAGCACTGAATCTGGTGGGAAGTGTGAGGCAAGAAGTGAGCCCTTTTAAAACATTCAAATATTCATATGGATGGAAAAAGTAATCAGTCCACTTTTGGGTGTTCCAAAGGAGGGATTGCATTATTCATGGCCTAACTCTGCAAGTGGAAAATACAACTTTAACCATGGTCATACAAATTTATGCGTAGTAAAGTCAAGGTCATTTATGCCAGTTATGGCTTATAAAGTGTTACTCTTCAAACATCTACAGAAATGCTTGGCAAGTTTGTTCTCATGGTTCTTCTATCCTGAAAGTTTTCGATAAAATGATGCTGTCTAGAAATCTGACCTCACAGCCTTCTTGGGCTCTTTAATGTTCATGTCCTAATTGTCACCCTAGCTCCACTCTTCTAATTTCTAAAGGTGTGGAGGGAGGGAGCTGTGTTCACCAGGAAGCTAGGAGGAAGTTCATGAAATCAAGAATGTTCTCAGCCTCCAGAGAGAAAATTGACATTTCTCTTCTTTCTCTTCTAGGTTATCCTTCTACTCAGGCCACTCTTCATTCTCCATGTACTGCATGCTGTTTCTGGCAGTAAGTACCTCCTGTCTGTTGATGGTTGGGTTATGTGCTGTGGAATTAATGTGTTCAGTTTCAGTGTCTTCTCCTGGGCTGATGATAAACTAGCAAGTGGCAGAAGCCTAAACAATCAGCAAGTCTGGGCTCGGCCCCTGTGGCTCAACGGGCTGAGGTGCCAGCCACATACACCTGAGCTGGCGGGTTCGAATCCGGCCTGGGCCGCCAAACAACAGTGACGGCTGCAACAACAAAAAAAAATTGGCCAGGCGTTGTGGCGGGCGCCTGTAGTCCCAGCTACTTGGGAGGCGGAGGCAAGAGACTCGCTTGAGTCTAGGAATTGGAGGTTGCTGTGAGCTATGATGCCATTGCACTCTAGGGTGCCATGCCAGGGTGACAGCTTGAGACTCTGTCTCAAAAAAAAAAAAAACAATCAGCAAGTCTGTACATCTTGGCCGAGAATGAGTTAATGTGTGCCGGTACTTTGGAGTATTTTATAAAGCGGTATTCTGGAACACAGAAACAGCTCCTGTGCCATCACAGCAGGTCACTGATCAGAAGAGCCTGGACAAGGGGATAGTTGTTGCTTGCTAACTTCTTCCCTAACTGGGAGCTGCTCTTCTCATCCGCTTGTTGTGGACACTGAGCTACTTTCCTCCCAGGCTCTGCTGTGGTGAGGAGGTGAGTTTTGATCATTGGAAGTAAAGGCAACTGTCCTTGCTCATATTCCATCAGGTTTTATTTTTCTTCCATTTTCTGAACCATTTCCTAGACTGTTCTGCATAGTACCAGTAAGGTTTCAACTTCTGGGAGAGGTATTTGCTGCTCAGGGTCAATTCTAATGCTGACCTGTAGAGTAGCCTGTGGTTTTGCATTTGCATGATACACAGTTGGCAGTGAGAAGTTACAAAAGATTTGTACCCACATTGTCTCTATCAAACTAAAGATGTAATACGTAGTTTTTGTTGTTGTTGTTGTTGTTTTTTGAGAATAATTAATGGTAGACAAGGCTTTAGGACATATGCAAGGGATCTTTAAAGGTCATTCTTAATTTTTTTTTTTCTTTTGAGACAGAGCCTCAAGCTGTCACCCTGGATAGAGTGCCGTGGCATCACAGCTCACAGCAACCTCCAATTCCTGGGCTCAAGCGAGTCTCTTGCCTCCACCTCCCAAGTAGCTGGGACCACAGGCACCTACCACAAGGCCCGGCGGTTTTTTGGTGGCAGCTATGATTGTTGTTTGGCGGGCCCGGGCTG
>CAUYRH010118071.1:0-12872 GCA_963574655.1 Perodicticus potto
ATTGGAGGTTGCTGTGAGCTGTGACGCCACGCCACTCTACCCAGGGTGACAACTTGAGGCTCTGTCTCAAAAAGATAAATAAATAAATAAAAAATAAAAAAATTTAAAAAAAAAAAAGAAAAGAAATGAAAAAATAGTGGGTGGCGCCTGTGGGTCAGTGAGTAGGGTGCCGGCCCCATATACCGAGGGTGGGGGGTTCAAACCCGGCCTCAGAACTGCAAAACAAAAAAATAGCTGGGTGTTGTGGTGGGCGCCTGTAGTCCCAGCTACTCGGGAGGCTGAGACGAGAGAATCGCCTAAGCCCAGGAATTGGAGGTTGCTGTGAGCTGTGTGATACCATGGCACTCTACCGAGGGGGATAAAGTGAGACTCTGTCTCTACAAAAAAAAAAAAAAAGAAGAAAGAAAGAAATAGTAATGGTATTAGGGAAGAAAAAAGGAGCATGAACACAAACACAGTTTGAGATCCTCTCAGTCAGGCTTTGAAGAGCTGTAAATGGTAGGCGCCATTCTATAGATAAGGAAACAGACTAAAAATTCTTCATAACCAAGGGGTGTTTATCCTAAGAAGGCAAAGATTGATTAACTTCAGGAAATTTAATGTAATCCGTTACATTATGGTGATTATTCCATTACACTCACATATAAGTTTATCTTGTGAGTCTATAACTCTTGAAGTTGACATCTCTGATTTTAAACGTAGTGATTTTTCTTTCATTTTTGAGACAGAGTCTCACTTTGTCACTGGGATAGAGTGCTGTCGTGTCATAGCTCACAGCAACCTCAAATTCTTGCGCTCAAGTGATTTTCTTGCCTCAGCCTCCTGAGTAGGTGGGACTACAGGTGCCCACAATAACCACCAGTTTTTGTTTTTGTTTTTAGAGATGGGGTCTTGCTCTTGCTCAGGCTGTTCTCAAACCCATCAGCTCAGACAATCCACTCGCCTTGGTCTCCCAGAGTCCTAGGATTACAGGCATTAGCCACTGTGCCTGGCCCTACATAAACATGATTTTAACTATGAAACAGCAAAGTAACTATTGGAACACATTTTTCTTCCCTCATTATTAGCGTATTTTGTAGTATACAGGAGAAACTTTCAAGGTGGAAGTAGTTCATTCATAGGCATACATACCAAAACCAGTTTTAACTAACATTTTCTAAAATTAGAAATGCAGTTATTATCCATGATAATGAAACTGAAAATTCTGTGGGGGGAAAAATGCATTCTAATTTTTTTCTCATGATTCTTTTTACATGTTTATTTCTCACATGTATTTTGTATCATTTTAATTTGTACTTTTAGAAAAAGTAACTGCCTTCCCTATATGTGTTGCTGCTATTTCCTGTAATATAGGAAAAATAATCTTTATTCTTACTTCATAGGTACAAACTGTTTTGAAGCCAGTCCATCAGAAAGAAGGCCAGGAATTAACTGCTTTGCTGAATGCTCCACATATTCAGGTAGAAAATGGACAGATCATTATATATGTTGGTTTTTCAGCATTCTTTTTATTTTTAATCAAATTCTCCTAGGTCTGGAAGTTTTGATATTTGCAACAATAAATAATTATTCTTGTTTATTGTTATTGTGATATATTTTCATATTAACCAAATTATTTCTGAAACAACTTCTTTCTCTTTAAAAATTAGATCAAGTTTTTTCCCCCTTTGGGTTATATTTCCCACAAATTTTAATTATCTTAGGTGTCTAGGCCTTTAAATGGATATTTTGTTTTTATGAATTTTACACTTTCATAACTCATTCCATAGTATGCCCTGTTATACTTTATATACATCTTTAATTGTTATTAGCTCTATTAGAGTACTTTGAAAGATTTAATGACAAGAATACTACATGATGAGGTTAAAAATTGCTCTTACAGAAGTAAGTTGTGCTGTTGCTTAAAATGCTATTGATTTCTTTGAAACAGGCACTTTTACTGGCCCATGATAAGGTTGCTGAGCAGGAAATGCAGCTAGAGCCCATTACAGAGGAGAGAGTTTATGAAAGCATTGGCCAGTATGGAGGAGAAACTGTAAAAATAGTTCGTATAGAAAAGGCTCGTGATATTCCGTTGGTAAGTATTACACACTTCTGATCTGAAAGTCTTTTATACAGAGATGTTCTTCCCCCTCCCCTAGAGTCTCACTTTGTCGCCCTGGATAAAGTGCTGTGGTGTCATAGCTCACAGCAACCTCAAACTCTTGGGCTCAAGAGATCCTCTTACCTTAGCCTCGCAGGTAGCTGGGACTTAAGGTGCCCTCCACAACATCCGACTAACTTTTTTTTAGAGACGGGGTCTCGCTCTTGCTCAGGCTGGTCTAGAACTCCTGAGCTCACCTTGGGTCTACCCGCCTTGGCCTCCCAAAGTGGTAGGATTACGGCGTTGAGCCACTGTGCCTGGCCTCAGTTTTTCTCTTTTGATATTAATTTGTTGGACTTTTTCTGTGTTTTTGCTCATACTTCTTTCTCAGTTGAGAAAAAAATTATCTTTTCTCACTCATAAATTAATGAAAAATAATAATACGTAAAATGTTTGAGGAACAAAGAAGAGATAATTTATCCCTTATTCATTATATCATCATTTTCCCAGATTACTTTTTAGAACAAGAATTAGAAATTTTTTTTTTTTTTTTTTGAGCCAGAGTCTCACTGTGTTGCCCTCAGTAGAATGCTATGGCGTTACATCTTACAGCAATCTCAAACTCCTGGACTTAAGTGATTCTCTTGCCTCAGCCTCCCAAGTAACTAGGACTACAGGTGCCCACCACAACGCCCAGCTGTATTTTTGTTGCTGTTGTCATTGTTGTTTAGCAGGCCTGGGCCAGGTTCCAACCCACCAGCCCAGGTATATATGGCACATGCCCTAACCACTGAGCTACAGATCCCAAGCCAAGAATTAGAAATTCTGATCTTTTCATTCATGTGTTGAAACACTGTTACTTACATACCTCAAATATTCTTAAAAGTATGCATTTCTTAATGTTAATATTTGTCTTAGAGTTTTTATATGTAAAACTTTTTTTGGTCTTATATTGTCTTTAACTTTTTTACTTTGTTATCAGAGAAGTATTCCTGAATCCTGGTGTAAAATTGTGCCTTGAATAATGTGGTACCAGGAGTAAGGGACTTTTTTCCAATAGGCAGTTTATATAACAACACCTTCTTATCTAGGGAATAGAAATTGAAAAAGTTGTGACAAAATTATAAAATAACAGTTTAGGAGAAACAATGTTACAAAAATGTTACAATTTTCAGGCTTTATATCTCATATTTACAGTTTTTGTGTATACGTTTTTCATTTGTGCTTCCAATTTGTAGAATTAATCCCAATGTTTAATACATTGCAATGCAAATTTGGTATAGCCTCAATATTTAACATTTGAATAATCAATCATATCGGTATTTATTCATTCATCATAATTTGAATTAAAGAAGGCTTTGCTAGTAATAAATCATGTTCACTAATTATGCCTAAATGTAATATAACCGTTTGAATAGGATCTAGCATGTGGAGAGTAAATTTGTTTTTAAGCAAATGGATTTTCCTGCTGCTGTATGCTTCGAAAATCAGCTTAATTTCGGATTTGTAAGGAGTAAAGTATTTCTGAAGCCAAATATATTGTGGGGAAAATGGTCAACTTTAAAATCTGATTGCAATTATTACTTTTGCTGTGTTTAAGTAAATTTTTCTCAAGATAGCCAAAGGGCTAGTGTTGAACAGAAATAAAGAAGTAGAATTAAAAAAATGAAGAAATGTTTAATTTAAAAAATGCATTTTTATCAGTGTAACCTTGTACCCTCAGTGTTTCTTGTACCCTCAATGAATCCCCAACAATTAAAAAAAAAATAGCATTTTTAATTTTAAATTAGATGTTATTAATTTTTTTTTTTTTTTAGGGTGCTACAGTTCGGAATGAAATGGATTCTGTCATCATTAGCCGAATAGTAAAAGGAGGTGCTGCAGAGAAAAGTGGTTTGTTACATGAAGGAGATGAAGTTCTAGAGATTAATGGCATTGAAATTCGAGGAAAAGATGTCAATGAGGTTTTTGACTTGTTGGTAAGTTGACACAGGTAGAAGAATAATGCTAGGTCTTAAAAAGCTGTTGCTGGACTTAGAATAAAATATTTTAAAAACATTTAATAATAACTGTTAAGAGTAATAGACAATTCCCAGCCTAATTTTCCCATGGAGTAATTATTTCATAGTATTTGTTAACAGTTTTATTGGGGGGTAGGTACCACTGATATTTTATACTTTCTACTTTATTACTATCAGGTATATTTTACTGTTTCTGGAATCAGTAATAAGTTATTTAATTCATTCAGAAAATAAGTATTGAGTGCCCTACTATGTGCTAGACACTGGGGAAGCAGTAAGAAAACAAAATCCATGCCTTTCTGATTATTTTTTACGTTCATTTCATTTTCTTACTATCTGCAGTTGATGGTTATTCTCCTGATAATACTAGATTATAGCAATGCTACAGATCTTCAGTATCCAATATAACATCCTCTAGCTGCATGTAGCTATTTTTATTTTATTGTATTGTATTGTATTGTATTGTATTGTATTTATTTTATTTTATTATTTTATTTTATTTTATTTTATTTATTTTATTTTATTTATTTTTATTTTTATTTTTAAGACAGAGCCTCAAGCTGTCATCCTGGGTAGAGTGCTGTGGCATCACAGCTCACAGCAACCTCCAATTCCTGGGCTCAAGCGAGTCTCCTGCCTCCACCTCCCAAGTAGCTGGGACTACAGGCGCCCGCCACAACGCCCGGCCATTTTTTGGTTGCAGCTGTCATTGTTTGGCGGGCCCGAGCTGGATTCGCACCCACCAGCTCAGGTGTACGTGGCTGGCGCCTTAGCCCGTTGAGCCACAGGTGCCAAGCCGAAACTTTTTTTCTTATGTCTAAACTAGCACATGGCTATTCCAATCTTAGCTCCTTTACCACAGTCCTGACATTTTACCAGAAAAATAGAAGGTATATTTCTTTATGATGTCTATTTTTCATCTACTTAAAGAGGATTTGTTTCTGTTTCTTTTTATCTTTACTATGTTAACCTGTTTTTTGTTTTCTGTTCTTGCTATGGTTTATAGACCTGTCAGTGTTTCGCTTGCATTCCTCTCTCTCCTTCTCTCTCTCCTCCTTCCCTCTCTTTCTAGAGACAGGGTCTTTGTTCTGTCATCCATACAGTGGCAAAAAGTATTTGCTTTGCTTTTCTATGGTCATATTTCAGTTTATTTTATAAAATGAACTTTGGTTTTTTTCTTTTTTAATTTTTTAGCAAGCAGAAGATGCTGAATAAAGTTAGCTTTTGGGGGGGATGTTAATATAAGCTAGTTACTTCTAAGGAAACTAAGCTCTCCCATAAATCCCTCATAATTCTACCATTCATACAGAACTATTGTCAATACTTTTTTTTGAAACAGTTTCATTATGTCTGGGTAGAGTGCTCTGGCGTCACAGCTCACAACAACCTCTAACTCTTGGGCTTAAGTGATTCTCTTGTCTCTGCCTCCCAAGTAGCTGGGACTATATGCACCTGCCACAACACCTGGTTATTTTTTTGTTGCAGTCATTATTGTTTAGCAGGTGTGGGCTGGGTTCGAACCTGCCAGCCTCATTGTATGTGGCCAGTGCCCTAACCAGTGAGCTACGGGGGCCAAACCCCATTGTCAACACTTTTTAAAGATGTATGTAAATGTAATCTGTTTATGTGATATGTGATGTGCACATTTAGCCTTAGGCAGATTGTTTTACAAGGAACAAAGTAATATTTCAGCAGTGTAAAAAGTTTAAAGTTATGCAAAAAAATCATACAATAGACTGGTTTGCAGAATGTTGTCATAAAGTGCAAGCATAAGGTAGACACAGGTTTCATAATCAAAATTTCATTACTTTTGGGACAGGGCATCCTCTCAACCCAGCTTTTCCCGTCTCAGGGAAGAACCAGGAAGAGAAGGCTGAAAAGTGTTTTGTTGTTACCAAAGATGAGTGAGATAGTTCTGCTGCCCATTGAGTAAGGTAGAAGCAGGCATTGTAGGCAGGGTTGTAATTGTAGGCATAGCAGGCAGGGTTGTAATCACTTCTTTTGTTTTCTCTGTTTACTAAAAGGGAGGTCTACATTTTGTGCCTAGGCATCCCTGAAATTTCCCCCCCTAGAATTGAATTGATACTAGCCTGGGAACCTGTCCATTTTATTATTTTGGCCTTTCTTGAGCCATTGTTGGCACTTGAACCCATGTTTTCAAATTTTTTGCCTTTGTGGACAAATGATTTCTTAAGTAAAATGATAGCAGGTGTCAGGATCCAGGATCTTATTTACTTGTGGAAGTTGATATAATTAAGAAATGGGGTGGGGTCAGTGGGTTTCCTCCCAGTGGGAACACCGTGAGGGTATATGGTACACTTCCTGTGTGAGGGGCATAGCTGCAACTTAGACTTTGCCTTACAAATGCAAGTAATATGGCCTAATTGTTTGTGCCCTCATTAATTGGAAAAATAAAGAAATGGGTGGTACCATATGTATTTGTTTCGTTTTCTCTCCTTGGAGAATATAATAAATATGGCATTTTATGTTAACGTTTTATATATTTTTTATAATGCATACATATATATTTTTATAATTTATAATGACTGGATTTTTTTTTTTTTTGGTCGGGACAGGGTTTGAACCTGCCACCTCCGCCATATGGGGCCAGCGCCCTACTCACTGAGCCACAGGCGCCACCCATGACTGGATGTTTTGTTGAACACACCTCTGTAAAATGTGGTGTCCTAGATTAGACAGAATTATCTGTTTGTAACTTATACTGTGAAGCCCACGATCAAATGTTTGTGGTGTTCTAAGGGAACAGGAAGCTGCATTGTAATTTTTAGGGGAACACCACACCATTGTCTAGTCCTAAGTTGTTTTTTGTTTGTTTTTTTCTTTCTTTCTGTTTTTGTTTTTTTTTTATTTTTGAGACAGAGTCTCCAACTGTTGCCCTGGGTAGAGTGCTTGTTGTCATAGCTCACAGCAACTTCCAACTCTTGGGCTTAAGCAATTCTCTTACCTCAGCCTCCCAGTAGCTGGGAATACAGGTGCCTGCCACAATGCCTGGCTAGTTTTGGTTGCAGTTGTCATTGTTGTTTAGCAGGCCCCGACTGGGTTTGAACCCACCGGTGTATGTGGCCAGTGCCCTGCTGACTGAGCTACAGGCACCACCAATAAGCTTTTGATTACAACAAAAACTTTTGAAATAAAGCAAGCAGCTAGTGCAATTTAGGGTAATAGCAGTTTTCTTGAGTCTAAAATTAATGTCTTGCTATTTGAGGTCATTGAGCCTTTTTCTCCTGAACATATTATGTTTTGGTATTTGGATACTGGTAGATTTGATATTGTAAATTTTCTTTTATCACCTAAATATAAATTGTATAATTGTCAAAAAGCACATAAATGATCTTCTCCATTTTGTATATGTCACTATTTTTTCATTTAAATGCTGTACATTACATCAATTTTCCTTTCAAATTTGATTTATAAGTTTAAGAAAATATTTTAGTGTTTTGACTCTGGATTTAGTCATTATATTATTAAATATGTAACACTTAAAATGTATCTGTTCTTTGGAATTTATTATTTTCAATGGGAGAGAAGTTGGAATTTTTATGATAATCTTAGGGAAAATGCCAGAAATATTTTAGTCATATATGATGTATTGATTACTTCTCAGTAGTTCAGCATTTATATTGTAATTTGTGGAGAAAAGCATTAGGATAGGAGTGGAAGGAAGGTGAGTCCCATTTCTACATTCCTATTTTGGGTTCTTCTGTTTTGTGAACCCCGTAACCATCCACTCAGCTCAATTAACCTCCACTTTATGCCTGCCTTTATGTTTCTTTGTCAAACATCATATGCTTATTCTTCCACATTGCATTTTATAAGATGAAAAAACATTTATTGAAGAAAATTTAGGAAGTAAATAATATTTAAACAATGTAGACTCAACACCATTGACCGCAAAAGAGAGAATTTAATAAGGTCTTCAGAAAACAATACCATTAACACTCATTGTGAGACTTGCCACTATGTAAGTTTCTTCTTAAAGGAAATAAGATATGGAATCTTTTGCCTTTTTCTTTTTATGTCATAAAGACATTGCTGAAATAACATTATGCGAACAATTTCAAAATCTGCCTTTGTGCTTTAAGATAACATTGCTCCTATATATTTTTTTCTTTGTGATATCTCCTATTTTATAGTTGTTAGGTTCATAATGTTGACAGCTGAGGAAACCTTAAGAAAGTGTCTCTAAGTAGTGGCATAGCAAAGGCCCTGAGGCAAGAACATGCTTATTGGTGTTAAGATAATAACAAAGAGGAAGATGAAGGAAATTAAATTAGACTGATGGGAGAAATGGAGGCAGATCATACAGGACTTTGTAGTCTAACCCAAATATTTTTTTTTTTTTTTGAGACAAAGTCTCACTGTGTCACCCTCAGTAGAGTGCTGTAGCGGTCACAGCTCACAGCAACCTCAGTCGGGCTTAAGCCATTCTCTTGCTCAGCCTCCCAAGTAGCTGGGAGTACAGGTACCCACCACAATGCCCAGCTATTTTTTTGTTATAGTTGTCATTGTTGTTTAGCCAGGCCGAGGCTGGGTTCAAACCAACGTCAGTGTATATGGCCAGCGCCCTAACCACTAATCTACAGACGCTGAGCCCTAAATACTTTATTTTAGAAACAAAGTTTTTTAATTTCTCCTATTCAGTATTTGCCTCAGTTTCAGAAGTGCACACCTGTTTCCGAAGCATTTTGATATCGCTGGTATTTTTCTCTAAAAGTAGGCAGTGTTGGGACTTAACTTACATACTGTTTTTGTGGGTAGAGTGCTCGCTCTTTGAAGCAATATTGGCTCCAAAGGTCAAAAGAAAAATTCATTTCTTCCTTAAAAGATTTTCCTGGCTGGGCACTATGGCTCATGCCTGTAATCCTCTAGCTCAGGAGTTTGAGACCAGTCTGAGAAAGAGAGACTCCTGTCTCTACTAAAAATAGAAAAATGTTCTGCCATTGTGTTGGGCGCCTGTAGTCCCAGCTACTCGGGAAGCTGAGGCAAGAGGATCTCTTCAGCGCAAGAGTTTGGGGTTGCTATGAGCTATGATGATGCCACAGCACTCAACCCAGGGCTACAGTGCAAAACTGTGTCTTAAAAAAAACAAAACAATTTCCTGCTTCTTTTAAGGTTCATGCAGCCAACTTCCTTTTCTCCTTCCGGGATTTGTGTGTCAGTATCTTCCCTATGACTGTTCTTTTCTGAGAGAGAATAGGCACACTCTCATTTTCTTGAAGTGATTCCCTATCCCTTTCCTACTCTTTCATACTTAGGGGATGTAGTATTAACATGGTTAATAAGTCAGTGATTCTCAACTTGAATGCAAGTCACATTAAGTGAGAATTAGGGAGAAAGTGGTAACATTGACTTGAAAGAATACTTTCATGAAAAAAAGTGATTTTTATATGCTCTTGACTTGCTTTTATATCCAGATACTTACTGTGTGTTTTATCTTAAAACTCTTGTTCTTGGATTTTTTTTTTTTTTTAAACAGAGAGTCTTACTGTGTTACCCTCGGTAGAGTGCTGTGGCATCACAGGTCACAGCAACCTCAAACTCTTGGGCCTAAGCAATTCTCTTGCCTCAGCCTCCCAAGTAGCTGGGACTATAAGCATCTGCCACAATGCCCCGCTATTTTTTCGTTGTAGTTGTTGTTTGGCAGGCCTGGGCTGGGTTCGAACCCGCCAGCTCTGGTATAAGTGGCTGGCGCCCTAGCTGCTGAGCTACAGGCTCTGAGCCTTGTTCTTAGAATTTTTAAAACTTGGATTTCCTGCCCTTTACACACAGTGTATAAAATGAATTTACACGCCAGAAAAAAAAATAATTTTTGCATATTTATATGTAAAATTCATTAAACTTTTTGCAATTTAAGATTTTAAATAGCTGAATTTCTATAGAAAGCGACAATCACTTGTAGTTAAAATTATTCTGTAAATAACCTGTTTTTTTTTTCTGTTTTAGATCAGTCGTAATTTCACTTCGTCTTCTCCCAAAATTGTTTGGTACTTTTCAGCAGTTTGGGAGCAGTTATGATACACACTGGATTACAATGTAAGTAAATAAAAGCAATAAAAGTATTTGTAAGATTTCTTTCAAATTGTAGTAATTTATCAAGGTTTTGGTAACTTACCATCATTTACTCTATACCAGGAAAATTTGAGTTTGATGTGGTTTAAATGTTTCTTTACGTTTCTCTGCTACTTAGCCCTGTGAAGATTTATATCCCAATCAGTAGGAAAATCTGACTTGTTTTCTAGGTCGTTTGAGAACAGTATGATAGCAATTAATGCTCTAATTTTATGGAGACTATTTTTATTATATGTGGCTACAGTAGAAGAATTGAATAAGTTCCACACTGAAATCAGCATCATTGGATGTGTTTAATTTTTCCCATTACTGGGAATTGGTTCTAGACCTACCATTAAGTTAGGGATGATCTTGATACCACCTGTTGTAGGTGGAGCATCCAAAATGCCACAATCCAGAACTTTTTGAGCACTGACATGATACTCAAATGTTCATTGGAGCATTTTGGATTTTGGATTTTCAGATTAGGGATGCTCAGATATTCAGAATCTTAAGAAGTCCAAAATCTGAAATACTTCTGGTCCCAGGCATTTCAGATAAGGGATACTCAAAATATACTCTTTTACATGTATAGAGAACTTAACGATTAATGAATCTCTGTAAAGAATTCTTTTAAAAGAATTCTTTGATATGAAAACAATCCCATCATTTGGTTGATTATAAGTCTAGAGAAAGTTGGCAGCCACAAACAATTCATTAATCTAAGAAAATAGATTGTATACTTTATTCTAAATAAACTTGTGAAGAGATTTCAAAGGCATTTAAATTTCATGAACAGATCTGTTGAAGGATTCATTTGTGAATGAATTAGTGTATGAATGCTTCCTTCTCAAATCTAAGATTAGGTAGCGTAAGTGCTTGCTTGTTTTCAAAGTGAAAACATTTAAAATTTTTTTAAATTATCATTTTAAAAATTCTTGGAAATCTGCACTATAGTTTCAAATTGGATGAAGTTATTTCTGAATCATATCTCTGTTCTATATTTTGTTTTTTCATATTGCTTATTCTTTATTGTTGTTTTAAAGGGGATATGTTTAACCTATACCTCTGTTCTTTTTAGAATTATCTTAGTCTCTTTCTTTCGTTAACATTATGAAATCACTCTAGTGAAAATTCTGTCTGTGTAAGGAATGTCCCTGAGATGCTTAAAAGAGGGGTGAGAAAAGCATTTACTATCAGTGAAGTACAAGAACACTTTGAGTCCTTTTTCATTGGCTTATCTATAATTTTTAAGTGGCTGAAGTTAGAGAAAGGTCTCCCTTTGCTCAGGCTGATCCCAAACTCCAGACAGGGATCCTCCCACCTCAGCCTCCCAGAGACCTAGGATTACAGGCATGAGCCACCGCACCCAACCTAAGCAGCTGAATTTATCACCCCCGGTAAAGTGCCATGGTGTCACACAGCTCACAGCAACCTCCAACTCCTGGACTTAGGTGATTCTCTTGCCTCAGCCTCCTGAGTAGCTGGGACTACAGGCGCCCGCCACAACTCCCGGACATTTTTTTGTTGCAGTTTGGCCAGGGCCGGGTTTGAACCCGCCACCCTTCATATATGGGGCCAGTGCCCTACCCACTGAGCCACAGGCGCGGCCCTATATATATATATATTTGTAGAGACAGAGTTTTACTCTATGGCCTTCGGTAGAGTGCCATGGCATCATGCCCTCCAGCTTTTGGGCTTAGGCGATTCTCTTGCCTCAGCCTCCCGAGTAGCTGGGACTACAGGTGCCCGTCACAACGCCTGCCTTTTTTTTTTGTTGTGCAGTTCGTCTGGGCCGGATCTGAACCCGCCTGCCACCCTCTGTATATGGGGTTGGCACCCTATTCGCTGAGCCACAGGTGCTGACCCCATTTTATATATTTTTTGAGACAGAGTCTTACTCTGTTGCCCAAGCTAGAGTGGTGTAGCATCAGCCTCACTCATAGCAGCTTCAAACTCATGGGCTCAAGAGATCCTCTTGACTCAGCCTCTCCAAGTAGCTGGGAGTAATGGTGCCTGCCACAACTCCTGGCTAATTTTTCTATTTTTAGTAGAGACGGAGTCTTGCTCTTGTTTAAGCAGGTCTGGAACCCCTGAGCTCAAGCTATCTTCAGCTTCAGAGTGCTAGGCTTAAAAGCATGAACCACCACACCCAGCCTGAAGTGGCTGAATTTAGAATTTTAAATGCAGTAAAGGCATTCATTTGGAGCTAACTTGGGAGAATTGGTGTTACACAGTAATCAGTTGAGATGGTTCATACTAAGGAGTCGCATTCTTATATAAAAATGGGAGTCTCTGAAAATTGGATTTTTATCAAGTACCTGAACATAAATATATCGAGTTGGAGTCCTTCTAACTTGTTCCTTGAATGAAGCATAAATAAGCTCCATTAAGAGCATTTCCCAGAGTTTCCATTACAACATGAGACTGGTATCCTAAATCTCATAAAGCACACACCACTTTATCAAGAACTCTACGTTCTTGTGGTTCATTACATCATAACAACAAAAACCTTCTTTTTTTTTTTTGAGACAGAGCCTCAAGCTGTCACCCTGAATAGAGTGCTGTGGCATCACAGCTCACAGCAACCTCCAATTCCTGGGCTCAAGTGAGTCTCCTGCCTCCGCCTCCCAAGTAGCTGGGACTACAGGCGCCCACCACAACGCCCGGCCATTTTTTGGTTGCAGCCGTCATTGTTG
>CAUYRH010118080.1:0-12299 GCA_963574655.1 Perodicticus potto
GGCGCCTGTAGTCCCAGCTACTCGGGAAGCTGAGGCAAGAGAATCGCCTAAGCCCAGGCGTTGGAGGTTGCTGTGAGCTGTGTGACGCCACGGCACTCCACTGAGGGCGATAAAGTGAGACTCTGTCTCTACAAAAAAAAAAAAAAAAAAAGAAACAAGGAAGGAGCTGCCTACTCCCAATTGCAAGACAATTTAACATGTTCAGGACCCTGAGGATTCTGGGGAGAATGTTCTCTGAGGAGAAATTTCATTGACTCACTGGGTTTAATCTTAGTAACATGTGACTTATACCAAGTGAACATCTACTTTCTTACTTTCTTTTTAAGAAGCATTGTATACAATTTCTTTTAAGAATATCTTCTATTGTTTTCTGCTGATTATATAAATAATATATATTCTTATAAAAATGAGGAGAAAATAAAAATCACCCATGGCCCATAGAAATACCTACTATTACCAGTTTTTGTTTACATATATAGATGGATTATATTCCATCACAATTTCATACATCATTTCTTTAACTTAATATTATATCTTGAAAATTTTTTTGTGCATGTCATATAAATGGACCCATATATTTATTTTTCTCAAAACTCTTGTGCTCAGGAAATCTTCAGTGAGTTAATTACTACAGGGTTTTGCTAAGGTCTGAATATGTGTGTCCTTCCACCCCCAATTTATGTGTCAAAATCCTAACCCCAATGTGATGGTATTATGAGATAGGGCCTTTGGGAGGTGATCAGGTCACAAGGGTGGAGCCCTCATGAATGGGATTAGTGCCCTTATAATAGAAGCCCAGGAGAGAACTCTTGCCTTTCTATCACATGAAGACACCTTGAGAAGGAACCATCTTTGAATCAGAGAAAGAACCCTTGCCAGACAACAAATCTACTGGGATCTTGATCTTGGACTTCCTGGCCTCTACCACTGTGAAAAATACATTTCCTTTGTTTATAAGCACCCAGTTCCTGATATTTTGTTATAGTTGCCCAGATGGACAAGACAGGGTATAGAGTTCTTTAACTTTCTCTACTGGTGTGTGATTGTTTATGCCCTGCGGAGCCAGTTTTGGATGCCTTGAGTAGTGAGAGGCAATATTGTAAGGGAATTGGACCTTGAAGTTGGAGTTTGTGTCTCTTTTTAATTTTTCTTTTTTAAGACTATATGTTACTCCTTCTCCCAGGCTGGAGTATAGTGGTGTGATTATAGTTCACTGCAGCCTTGAACTTTTGGGCTTAAGCAATCCTCCTGCCTCAGCCTCCAAATAGCTATGACTACAGGTGCATGCCACCTGGCTAATTTTTATTTATTTATTTATTTTAGATATGAGGTCTTTCTGTGTTGTCTAGGCTGGTCTCAAACTCTTGGCCTCAAGTGATCCTCTTGCCTCAGTTTCCCAAATAGCTGAGTTTATGGGGGTGAACCTCTGCACCTGGCTTGTGTCTGTTAAGGTCTTTGACTAAATGTCTATTTCTTAAATCAAACAAATGACAGGCAGCTACTTAGTTGAGAGAGAAATATTGGCTACTATGTCAGATACTGAGAAGAAAGAAGTAGTGAATCTACTTCTTTGCACCTTGGAACATTCTGAAGGGCCATCCCAGTTTCAGAGTTCCCAATGGAGTGCAGTGGCATGTTAGTTAAGACTGTATTATAACCCAACTCTCCCCCAACTCTGCTTAGTTCCTTCCCCTGCTTTAAGAGGTCATTCTAGGACCACTTCCTAATAAACTTCCTGCACTGATCTCCATTTTGGAGTCTGCTTCCCAGGAAACCAACCTTCAACATTCTTTGGTGGTTTCCTATCTCATAATAAAAGCCTGAAGTCCTCATAATGGCTGTGGCCTGTCCCTTTCTTGCCACTGTCAACCTTTCTGGCTGCATGCCATATATTCTCCCTGTGTTCTGTTCTGTGTTCCCTGACTACACTGAGCCTACTCCCACTCCTGAGCCTTTGCAGTTTAATTCCTGACTTCCTGGGTTGCACTTTCCCCAGACGTCCTCCTGTCTCAACCCTTATTTCCTTGAGATCTGTGTCCAGACATCACTGTATCAGAGATTCTTTCCTGGCCATGCTGTAAGAAGCAGCATCCTCACTATTGCCATGGGTCTCTCTACTCCTCTATTCTACTTTTCTTTTTCTTCAGAGCACTTATTAACATTGTCTGACACAGATTATGTTTTACTGTCTTATTGTCTTTCTTTTCCTGTTTTGTTCTCTGGGCCTAGAAAAGCGCTTGGTACAGAAAATACGTTCAAGTAACATTTATAAATGAACGAATTATTTTTTTATGTCAATGTTATCTTTTACATATTGTATTACATGTTAGTTTTTTTCCATTTAATATCTCAGAAAACATCCCAACTCAGAATATTAAGAGCTATCTTATTCTTTTTAACAGTTGTGTAGTTTTTCACTACAGGTAAAAACACAATTTTATCAGTCCTCTATTAATGGATGTTTATTTACATAATTTCCAATGTTCCACTCAATAACTTTGTAAGGTCATCTTTTTTATGTGAGTGTATGTATAGGAAAAATATTTCTGGAATTGTAATTTGCTGGGTCAAAGGATACGTATAAACAAATATCTATATTTATAAAAGTTCTATTGATAACAAGTACAAATTTTTTTCCCATAAATTTTGTACTAATTTATATTCTCTTCCAGCAAGATGAGCTTTGTTCTTTCAACACATCCTCTTTAGTATTTTGATGTTGAAGATTGGATAGGTGAAATGTGGTATTTCAATGTGGTTTCAAGTTTTAATTCTCCTCTGATCAATGAGGTTAAATATCTTTTCATATACAGGAGAACCTCTTTAGTTTACCACCTCCCTACATTGACCACCTCCTTAAGTTGACCTAATTTTCATAGATTTGACACGTACAACATGTACCTGTTGGTATGGTAGGCCTAGTTCCTTATGCTGACCACCTCTGTACCAGTTTGTTACAGTTCCTTGGGTGGTCAACCTACACAGGTTCTACTGTATTTAAAAGACAGCTATATTCTGTTTTGTATAACCTTCATATCAATACCTTTTCTATAAACTTTGTTGAGTTGTTGTTTTATTTATTGATTTGTAGAAATTAATGTGAATATTTACAAATACTTTTCTTAATTTTCCATTTACCTTTTTGTTTATAGCATTTTATATTTTGTATAGGAATATAAATTTTTTATGGTGGAAGCTATCATTTTTTTCTTTTATAAGTTTTATGTCTTTATAGTTTATTTTTCCACTTAAATTTTATAATCGGCTTGTTTAGTGTCACATAAAATTATGTTGGTGTTTTTATTAGGATTATGTTACATTTAGAGATGAATTTAGGGAGAATTGACATTCTCATAATCTTGAGTCTTTTTATCTGGAACATAGTATTCGTTATTCTTTTTATGTTCAAATGTTCCTTTGTTCCCATCAGTGTATCTATTTTTCCTTTTTCATGATTTTATATTGCTATTTATATGTATGTATAATTTTTTAACTAAAAAAACTTTAAAACAAGCATCTGATCTACAGCTACCTAGATTAAAAGACAAATAGAACTTTGTGGGAACATAGAAGCACCCCATGTATTCTTTGGTGAGCAAATGCCCTTCATCACTTTAGAAAGAATCAACTTTCTGACTTTGCGACTATCATTTCTTTGCTTTATACTTTTACTGCCCATGTAAGCATTTCTAAAAAACATAGTTTGCCTGTTTTGGTGCTTCATATAAATATAGTCATGCTATATATATCTTTTAGTATCTGACTTCTTTTGCTCAACATATGCTTATGAGATTTTCCATGAATGGAAAAATCAAAAGAGTTTTTTCCTGAATATATTGAGATCACTCTATGATTTTAAAAAAATTATTTTTCAAACATGAAACTGACTTTGCTTTCTCAGAATGGATCAATCTAACTTGGGTCATGATTCATCTTGTGTCTTTTTCTGGTTTACCTCTACTATTCTGGAATGGGCCTTTAACGCTGTAGTCCCCAATCCCAAGGCTACAGTCCAGCACCAGTCCGTGGTCTGTTAGGAACTGAACCACATAGCAAGAGGTGAACCACATAGCAGGCCAGTGAGTGAAGCTTCATCTGTATTTACAGCTGCTCCCCATTACTCACATCACTGCCTGAACTCTGCCTCCTGTCAGATCAGCGGAGGCGTTAGATTCTCCTAGGAGCCCACTGCAAACGGTACATGTGAGGGATCTAGCTTGCACACTCCTTGTGATAATCTAATGCCTGATGATCTGAGGTGGATCTGAGGACATAAGCAACACACTTTGGGTATTACTGTCTCTCATCACCCCCAAATGGAACCGTGTAGTTGCCGGAAAACAAGCTTAGGGTTCCCACTGATTCTGCATCATAGTAAGTTGTATAATTATTTTATTACACATTACCATGTAATAATGATAGAAATAAAGAGCATGGTAAATATGTGTGCTTGAATCATACCCAAAGCATTTCCCCTCCCTGTTGCCAGCCACCCCCAATCCATGGAAAAATTATCTTCTAAGAAACTGGTTTCTGGATCTAAAAAGATTGGGGACTGCCGCTTTAGAGGTCCTCTCTGAAAGCCTGAATTTTTACCACGGCATCTTCTCCTTGGTGAGTTCTGAGCTCCAGTTTTCGCCCCTGTAGAACTGAAGACTGCTAGAACATCAGCTTAGCTTCTTAACCTCCAGACTCTCCTTACAAATCTGCAAAGTCCTTGGGGGAAAAATGGTGTCAAATATCTTACCTCTTTGCATTTCCATTCTCTGTAGGATCATAGGCTCTGAAATTCCTGCTGCCTTGGCAACTCTTTGATGCCTTCAAACTGATTCTTGTTTGTCCAACTTATTTTTCTCAGTAAGGTGGTTGGTCTGCATAAGCTAGTTTGTTAAAACCAGAAGTAGAAAACAAGCTGGGAACAGTAATTATGATTTTATGTTCAGCCCTCTGAAAGGAACAAAGGAAGCACAAGCTTCCCTGAAATGGCTACCAAGAAAGCCATGTGACATCCCAAGGGCTGTGAAGGTGATGTGGCTGCGGCTCCTTCAGGTTACTTCTTACCATCTCAGGAGCTATATAGCATCTCCTTTCTTCCTAAAGGCATTATGTGCATCCCACCAGATGATTCTGGGTTTTCTGTGCCAGATAATGAGTAGGTTATTCACCCTCAGCTTCTCTGCCTCTTAATCCACTATGTCTAAACCAAATGATGTCTTTTCTATCTCCCTAAAGTTTCTATGTTTATTACTCCTTTCCATCTCCACTGGCTTTGCTTGGGTCTGTCATCATCCTTTGTCTGAGTTATTGAAAGGACTCTTATTCTCATTACCTTATTCAAGCAAGGAAGGATGCCTGTAAAATGCAAAGCTCATTCAAACTTTCAGTATCGTGCTTACGGTCCAACACTAAATCTCTGTAACTCATAGGATAAAATCATATATTTTATACATACCTCCCCTGCAGTGGAGGCTGAAGGCAGGCAATTTGGTGAGGTAATATACTCAGAGACTGCTGTCCTTGTACAGGGGCTGCACCTTTCTAGCATATGACTGGAACAGATTACAACCTCTCTGGACCTTGGCTCCCTCTTCTACAATAAAAGGAAATGGAACCAGAAGATTTCCAGCTTCCAGTGACTTTGTGATTCTGAATCATTTTCTTACAATGAATTATGCGTACTGTCAAAAATGAAGCTTATGTTTATACCAAGATATTAGGTTGTAAGTATTATATGCAACATAATATCAAACATCATTTATGTAATTTTTATGTAGCAACAATTGATTTTAACTGCACTCAAAGGGGATCTAAATCATGATTAGAACTTCAGTTAAAACTGTTGAAAGGCCCGTAGAAGCTGCTCAGGGTTAAGATACAGGCAACCCATGATCCTAGACGTCCCTTCTTCCAGGCTGGCCTGAACTGTGTGGGGCTATTTTCTCCTCCAGTTCCATCCTTTGCCTTCTGCTCGTTCCCACCCTTGCCTGCTAGGCTTTTCTCATGCTAGGATGTTTGCAGCTTCCTCTACAAAAGCGCCTCGTACCATCCCAGGTCTGTTCACAGGATGCTTTTTCTTCCTTGAATGCTTTCTCCCCCAGCCCATGTCTGACTCTTCCTTGTTGTTTAGAACTCAGCGTTGCTCCACCTCCCCTGACTGGCTGCTCCGCCTCATCCTGGGTTGGGCGCCCTCCTCTTTCCCTTTCTCATCACGCCCTCTGCAGATATCACTGTGCTGCTTAAACTACATTGTCACTTTTTAGTTATCTGTCTCTCTTGATTCCTTGAGACAGGGATCATTTTCTTTTCACTTTTAAAATTCTGAGAGCTGAGCACAGAGCCTGAAACGTAATAGATGGTGAACAAACAAATTATATTTAAATTAATGAATATATTTCACAGTGAGAGCTATTGAAGAAATAGATTTCCCTTGTAGGTATCTTTGAAGAATCATCCTGCTAATTAATTTTATCAAATGCCTCTAATTTGGACACTATATATACAGTCCAGATACTACTTATAAATATACACACAGAGATATATAAACCTGCTGTGTAGTAGATTTATGGAAAATTATGTTTGGATGTTTTAAAAATTCTCTTAAGAATATGTAGAAAATTCTCTTAAGAACATGTATTTTCTAATAAGAATAGCTTTCCAGACTGATCTTAATACTTGGTTCTGGTCGGAAAATCTTGTCTTCATTTTTTCATCTTTCTTCTTTCATGCTGGCAAGAGCTGACAGCTATTTAAATGAGAATTAAAAATAGGACCCTGTGAAGTACATGTTCCTTTTTTTTCCTGCCAGGATATAACTGACCACAGAACTGGGGTTCTCGCTCTCTCTCTTTCTCATTCTCTCTTAGAAAAAAAAATGCTACAGGCTATGCTGTCAAATATAGATAAAAACAGTGATGAAAAAAATAACTCCTAAGAGAGACTCCAGTGGTCCAAATACTTTCACCACTCCTAATAGATAATATGCTTTTTTTCTTATTCTTGAAAGATTTTTAAAGAATTTAAAGGCTAAAATGCCACAAGTTTATGTGAAACTGATGACAATTTCACATAAAAATGAAACGCCATTATTAAAATCTGTGATTAATTCACATGTGAACTGGCTTTGTCTGCTGGGTGTGTTTCTTCCCTTTCTGCATTATTATTACAAATGGAAGAACCTCGGCTTGTGGGAAGTAGGAAGTGGGGTGGTGGAGAAAGGGGTAATTGTATGACAGAGAGGGGACTGTGTGCAAAAGCCTTTGGCTCGGGGAAGGCAGATACTTATCATCAGACCTGACTCGAGTATGCCTAGCTGGAGACTGGAGCTGGGAATGGGCTCTAAGGCATACTCTTTCTAAAGATTGAACATACAGTTTGTTCATTTGTTTGCTCCTTCATCAGATATTCATTAAGTTTTATAATGTGTTTTATAACAACGTCTACATGACGTCCATTGTGTTGCCTTAGAGCTACTGGTCACACTGAACTAATAATATCTCAGGAAAGTGGGACTTGTATGGGGGTAGCTTGTCAAACCCAGATGCAGGCCACATGTGTGCCATTCGTTCCATAATATTCCAAAATTCATTCATTCAGCAAATATTCATTGATATTTGCTAAGTGCCCAGAGCAGCTTTAAAACAGCACTGCAGGCTTGGTGCCTGTAGCTCAGTGAGTAGGGTGCTGGCCACATACAACTGGAGCTGGCAGGTTTGAACCCAGCCCAGGCCTGCCAAACAAAAACTATAACCAGAAAATAGGCGGGCATTGTGGCTCGTGCCTGTAGTCCTGGCTACTTGGGAGGCTCAGGGAAGAGACTCGCGTAAGCCCAAGAGTTTGAGGTTGCTGTGAGCTGTGAAGCCATGGCACTCTACTGAGGGCGACATAGTGAGACTCTGTCTCAGAAAAACAAAACAGCACTGCAAAGATGAACCTGGCACAGCAACTGGCAACCTAGAGTTCCCTGTCTGGAGAGAAAGGAGGGAGGTAGAAGAAACCATTAAGATGCCACGCAGGGGCAGAGCCTGGGGGTACCGAAGAGGGTCCATTAAGCCAGGCTAGGGGAGTTGTGAGGCATCCGGAGGAGGTGACCTCTGAGCTGACAGTCAGGAAATTTGAGAGTGGTAGCCAAGGAAAGACAAGGGACTTTCAGACTTTACTTATTTTAGTACTCTCTCTTTTGGGAGTCCATGGCTAATCATTCCTAACAGATTTATTCACCTTTTTATTTAAACATCTCTGACAAGGAGGTTTGACTGATTCTTTCTGTAAGTAGTTCTCAGCAAATCTGCAACCGGGGAAATTCTTCCTTCTGTCAAACTTATGTCTGCACACTCTTGGAAATTCAAACTCTCTCCTGGAGTTCTGAATTCTGTGGAAATCATGAGTAGAGTGTTGATGAGGAAGTTGGAGGGTTTGTGAATTTATCTCACATTGCTTTTGGGAGTCCAAGTACTCACACAGTGTGGAGGAACTCACTGGTAAGCAGGCCCTATGTAGTTTGCTTCTATTATTTCTTTTTGGGTTCTCTTCTGAAATATGTTTCTACAAAATTGTCACATTAGCCAGTAGGTGGAGTACTTTATTAGAAGTAGCATGCTTTAGTAGTATGTGTTAAATTATAGAGGGAAACCGAGTTTTATAATTATGAAAAATGTTTAGAATATTTTTGTATTTATAGCTTTCTCTATGAGATCCTAGAATGGAATGAATAATCTTGATAAGCTTCTGGGCGGACGGTTTACTTTCACTGAGACTTCTTGTGGAATGATGCACTATGTGACTGTAAACTGCCAGTCAGAATTTAAAATTGTTTTATAAACAGCTGTCCAAGTCACTTGCATGCTTCTCTTGAATGCTATACTCCTTGCCAATCCATATCTCTAACAAAGCTGTAATTACTACATGCTTATTCATGATGGGTCTAAGCTTTCCGTGGGTGTTTAAAGATAGTTGTGTAATTTCAGTTTTCTCCTCAGCTAAAGTAAAAACCATGTAGTGGGGTGTTGAGGAAATACTGCACGCAGATTATAAGCTTCCCATATGAGCTTTCTATTGTAACCAAGCAACTGACACATTAGACACCCCTTTGCAATCGGTTTACATTCTCTGAGAACTTAGGTCAGTGCCTAAAATAACCCTGCTAATTGTGAGGGGCACATGTGGAATGAAATTCCAGTTCTCAGTCTGGGAGCAGAGTGAGTGAGGATTTGAAACCTTACTATAGTTACAGTTCATAACAAGCCTGTAGGCAGTTAGGCCGTCAGATATGGAAAGAAAGTCTTAGGCTGTATTTTAGATTCTCTGTTAGTAAAGGTAGTTAACTCGTGACAGCTGGTTAAAACCCAAATCGACTTGAGTACAGGATCTGGGCTTTCTCTGCTCTGCTTTCAACCTGTTGGTTGGTGGGGGAGTAACTGACAGAAGCGAATGGCTTGGCCGAGGGACATGAGAACGCAGCAGCCTGTTTAGGACCCTCCATTCTGGAACTCTGCTTGCTGTGCAGCTCAGGTAGGCTGTTGTTCATGTGGAATTCTTCCTAAGACCGCAGAGCTCATTAAACTGTTCGATTCCAAAACTGTTTGATTCCAGAGTTGGGCATGAGCGTCATAAGCATGTCGGCTGCACACAGCCTGCCTGTAGTGGTGGGCACTATGTTTCACTGCCCAGCTAGACAATATGCCAAATGAAAGTCTTCATATTGTTACTCAAGTGTACTTAAATTCTAGGACATTAGGGAAACTGAGGGAGTTCATACAAAGTGGGATTTATCTGCCATGTAGTAAAATGCCATTTTAGAATTTACCTTATTTTCTGTTTTACTTTCCTTGTTCTCGTTCTAAAAGGCAGGCTTTTTATATTTGTGGCAGATGGTGGGAGAAATTGTTAAGCCTCTTAGTATGTTCCAGAACATACTGTTTTCATATATTTTTAAATTGCTTAATGGGATCTGGTTTTATTTTCAGACTAAGATCAAATCACACTACTCTTTTCCAAATAACCTCACTTAAACTAATAACCTCACTTTAAACTACCACTCGTGCCCTTATCAGTGCAATGGCATGAAATGCTGCAATATTAGTGTTCTTCTTACGCCATTGTTGACCTACATTGTAACACATCAAATTTAGTTTTGGCTTCCAAGTATTTGGCACATGAAGTAAGTGTGTAAATGCTGTAATGATGCTTCGGAACTTCCACCTGAGTGAGTTATTTAACTTATCCTTTATTCAAACTTAATATGTCCACTTATATCATATGACACGCATATTCCTGAAACATATATGTACTCAGTGTTTTGTAATTGGACTGATTTAAGCCACTCTTGGAAACCTGATCACTTTTAAGGAACCCATGTATAAAATGAATAGGAAGTCACAACTTAATTTATGCTTTGATGGTTCTTTCTTGCATGTCATGTTCTTAAATTAAGATTCACTGATGTTGCATAACTCTGGATAAATTTCTTAGGAAGAAAAACTGCCTTTTAGTTATTGCAGACCACACATACACACGTGCATATTTAAATACATTATATAACCATGTGAAGCCTTCTGAGCATCCCTACAAGGATGTCTATGTGGTGGGATTTGGGAGTGGCCTATTAGATACATTGGTGATTAAATTGTGCCTTTGATGGGGGAGGATTTCCTGGAGATGAGGGTCATAGTCTGAGAACTGAGATGTAAGAGATTAAAAAATAGAAGTTGAAAAGAATATTATCCTGTTGTTTACACATTAACATCAATTTAATAAACTTGAAAAGTTGCGATATTATTGCTCTTCTAACACAAGACTTTTTAAGTCTTAGTTTTCTAGCTTGAACAATATGAAATTGACAGTATTTGACAATCCTGACCTATTAAAAGTGGCAATCTTGAGCTCAACCTTGTTGATTAATGAACATTAACTCATATTAATGAAGTATTGGCCTTAAGTTCCCTACAATAGTAGTAAGAGGTAAATATTCTCATAATTAAAGTATAAGAGCTATCTAGTTAAAAACGAGATTATCAAGGTTTGCTTCCTGTGAATAAATCCAGCATGTATGTGTTGTATCATTCTTTTAGTTCTTAACTTCTTTGGTCTTTTAAAAAGAACTTACTGTTTCTGCCAAGTGCTGCCTGCAGTGTTTACTGTCAGACCCTGTAAACGCAGGCGTATATCTTCAATGCCTGAGAGTTGATATTTAGCAGGGCTTGGGATGTCTTTAAGGAAAATCATCAAATGTATGTCATATTTTTAGGATTTCTCTATGTGTAATATCTTAGTGTTCTTCTAATTTCCCACGATGAAATCTAAGTTCGTTGATTTGGGAACTTTCCTCATTTTTTAAATGTAGATGTTCAGTGTTATAAATTTTCTCCTGAGTACTGCTTTTATCAGCAGTCTGAGAATTTATATGTTATATATTTATTTTCATTTGTTTTAAAGTGCTTTCTCATTTGTCTTTTGACTTTTTGATTCATAGGTTATTTAGAAATTTATTACTTATTTTCTAAATACATGAGGATTTTCTAGATGTCTTTCTATAATTGCGTTGTGGTCAGAGAGCATATTTTTATTTGTAAATTGAATCTTTGGAAAGGTATTATGACATATTTTGTGATCATGATCTATCTTGGTAAATGTTCCATGGGCACTTGAAATGAATGCATGTTCTGGTGTTATCTGGGCAAGTCAGTTGACTTTCCTAACTGACCAAAAATGTAAATTAGGTTAAATCGATTGTTAATGTTGTTCAAATCTTTATCTATGTCCTTATTGATTATATATATATTTCCTATCAATTATTGAGAGAAGGGTATTGAAATCTACAGTTGTAATTGTGATTTTGTTTATTTCTCTTTGAAGTCCTATCAGTTTTTGCTTTATGTATTTCAAGCTCTCTTACTTGGTATGTTAATGTTTAGGATTGTTATGCCCCTTAATATTCCTTTATCATTATGAAACAATACTTTTTATCCCTGGTAATAGTGTTTGCTCTGAAATTTACTTTTTCTAATCTTAATACTGCCATTTCATCTTTCTTTTAAAGGCTTTTCTCTTTTAGGGAGTTTTAATCTAAGGTACTTATAAAAAATAAACTGTGAAACTACTTTATTTATTTATTTTTATTTATTTATTTTTTAATCTTTACTAATCTTTCATTTTTTTTTTTCAAATACATGTATTTTATTATTCTTCATTACATTATTTCCCCCCCACCCCCCAGTGGTAAGACAGAATTTATTTACAGAAAAGAATACAGAAAACACTAAAGCTCCTGGTAGAGGGAGAGAACTCAAGTGGGGAGAGAGAAG
>CAUYRH010118081.1:0-28552 GCA_963574655.1 Perodicticus potto
TAACATTCATTTATAGTTCTCAAAACAGCACAAGGAATAATGTTCATATTGCTGTTTTTTTATGACAAGAGAGGAAAACAAATACATTTATTTCCAAAGTTTCTTTTAATAATATCATTAAAAAACAAAAGAAGGAAGACAAAATACATCTTTGTATTTTTCGCTCATTAGAAATTATAGGTTATATGAAAGGTTTTTCTAGCCTCTCCTTAATTATTACCATTATTTTTTTGAGACAGAGTCTCACTTTGTCACCCTTTGTAGAGTGCGGTGGTGTCATAGCTCACAGCAACCTCAGACTCTTGGGCTCAAGCGATTCTCTTGCCTCAGCCTCCCAAGTAGCTGGGACTGCAAGTACCTGACACAATGCCTGGCTATTTTTAGAGACAAGGTCTCACTCTGGCTCAGGCTGGTCTCGAACCTGTGCGCTCAGGCAATCCACCTGCCTTGGCTTCCCAGAGTGCTAGGATTATAGGCGTGAGCTACCACACCCACAGTGGCTCTCCTTAATATTAAAGTATGACTCCATATACATAAAGACCAAGGATATAACATATTGATAATTTGTGTACAAAAGCATAAGAACTTTTCTACTTCTTTTTTCTCAATCACTTTTGTCTAATGAAAATATCCTTGAAAAATTATTGCATATGCAGGTTATACATTTTATTTATTCTTTACTTAATATTTATTGACTAATATAGCTTAATAGCCCCTCACCCAAAACTACACCAAATGACACAGCTTAAAGTAATCTACTTCCTCAAATGAAATAACTTTCCGGGGAAAAGTAGAAAATTATTTGTGAACAAGTCAAGTTTCCCATTACAACTGTCAAAGAAGTTCTATTCTAGACAAGCATGTTGCAGAGATAATATCAAGAAAAATTTCAATAGAATTGCTTTGTTTCTAGAATATTGGATTATTTCCTTATTTTGAAAAGTTACATTCACATATATAGTGAGAAAATGTGAAAATTTTATGTGAGAAAATTAAAGAGAGGTTTTTGAATTCTTTGTCAATATTGTGCAGTGTGGTTAGTAAGAGTAAAGCATGAAAAGCTATTACATTTAGCAGATTCAAAGATGTGCTTCAATTATTTTGTTTATCCAGGTGTTATTAAATGTTGATACACTATCCTAATCTTAATCTATTTTTCTAATAAATTCCATGCATATGTCCAAAACTAGTTTCTATGAAAACAATATAGTCATTTCCCACATAAGGACTCTTATCTGTCCTGTAAGATTATAATGGAGCTGAGAAATTCCTAAACCAGTTGTCATGTTGTAGTACAACAGATTAATTATGTTTTTGTGGTGATGAGGATGGAAATAAACTGTAAAACAAGCCAGTCAAATAAATGCGTAGTACAAACGGTCATAATGGTATTCAGTGATTGGTTATTAGTTTGTGTATTGAGTATTCTATGCTAAATACTTTTGATTTAACTATTTAAAAGCCTCTGACATGTCATTCAGGGGGCATTCCAGAAGAAATAATCTTTATCATAGGAGTTGACAGCTCCATGTTTATTATTCCTCCTAAAAAACTTTCAGAGGGACAAAATATGGAGGAGAAAGAAAATGATATCAAGACTTAAGTGTGTTTTTCTTAAATGTTTAAAATTTAAAAATGAAAACAAGATATACAAAAATATTTTATGCAGCTGTAAATTGTGTGTGTGTTTAAAGCCAAGTTTTATTACAAAAGTCCAAAAGTTAAAAAAAAAAAAAAAAGAATTATATAAATAAAAAAACTTATAGAAAGCTAAAATTAATTTATTTTTGGAGAAAGATAATTTTTTTGCAAATGTAGTATAGCCTACAATTAAAGTATTTATGAATTGTACAATAGTGTACAGTCATGTGTTAGGCCTTCACATTCACTCCCACTCACATGCTGACTCATCCAGAGCAAATTTCAGTCCTGAAATATCTATTCATCATAAGTGCTTAATGCAGTTTGTACCATTTTTTATCTATTATACCATATTTATACTATGCTATTCTGCCATAGTTCTGTACAGTATCCACTAGAGTAACATGCCATACATCTTTGTAGCCTAGTAGCAATTGTCTAAACCACATAGCCTAGTTATGTATTAGGCTACCATTTAACTTTGTGTAAATACAATATCTAAGATGTTTGTAAAATGATGAAGTCAGCTAATGATGCATTTGTCAGAATATATCTTTATCATTATCTTTATCATGAGTGTATTAACATCAGTTGTGTTATAAGGTATTTAACCTAATAACTCAATATTATGACATATTTTGTCATTTTTGCACTTCAGACAATTTTATTAAAAATGGTTTATTGAAGAAGTAAATATGTTTACAAATGAAAAAATATATTAATTGTAGGTTGACACAGTGCTTTTCAGGGGAAGAAAAGTTGTATTATTATTACTAATTAAAATTGTTCAATGATTTTATTGTCAGTATTTTTAAGGACTAATTAACTAATTTAGCAATATTTATATGTGACTACAGACTATTCCAATGTTGAGTTATATGAAATGCTTTCTAATAGAAAAAATTAAGAATTATTTGCAGTCTTTAAACTAGAACTAATTGTACTTAAATATATGGCAAAAACTTCTAGGGCTCTGTTGAATAAAAGTGGTGAAAGCGAACAATCTTGTCTGTTTCCATTTCTAAGAGGAAATGCTTTCAATTTTTCCCTGCTCAATATGATATGAACAGAAACTTTACAAAGTAAGATAATCTAATGTCCTAAAACCACATGAAAAAAAAAAAGCTCAACATCTCTAATCAATAGAGGAACACAAATCAAAACCATAATGAGAAATCACCTAACTCCAATGACAATAGCTCATATCATAAAATCCCAAAGCAACAGATGCTGAGATATGTGTGGAAAGAAAGAAACATTCATTCACTGTTTATAGGACAGTAGTATGGAGGTATCTCAGTGAACTAAAGGTAGCCCTACATTTTCATCCTGGAATCCCACTATTGGGTATTTACACAAAAGAAAAAAAAAATGTTTTATCAAGAAGATACTTGCACTTGAATGTTTGCAGCAGCATAATTCACAATCGCAAAGATGTGGAAACAACACAAATATCTATTAATACCTGAGTGAATTATAAAATGTGGTCTGTGCATACCATGGAGTACTTCTCAGCCATTAAGAAAAAGGTGATATAGTGGCTTTTGGAACAACCTAGATGGAACTGGAGATCATTCTAAAGGAAGGATCACAAGAATGAAAAAATAAATGCTACATTTATGCAATATTAAACTGACACTAGTCAATTAACATTCATGAGAACATACAGAAGTAAAAGCCAAAGGAAATCTCGTAGGTGGAGGGGGAAGGAGGGTTAAGGTAAACTCACATGGATGCAATTCACATATTTAAGTAAAGGGCATACTTATAGACTTAAAATGTGTAAATGAAAGCTAAGTAACCAAAACGTATGTACCCTGTTAATACTGTAAAATGAAAAAAAATTATTAAAATATGAGAAAAAAGTTTGAATTCTGAGAAATACGAAAATCTGTAATGGAAGACAATCAAAAATCAACAGATCCAAATGTATTTCAAATGAGGAGAGAAGCGGGTGCTAAGCTAAGTGTAATCCATGTAGCTATTGAACACAGCATTTGGACTATAACGCTAGAGATTAAAAATACAACAATGTAAAATGACATGAAAATACTAATGACCTTTTAAGGTGGATGCTTTCATCCTTGCCATTTTAATGATAAGGTATCTGAAGTACTGACACAATTTTCTGAATCTGAGGCAACATAACCGATAAACAAATCAGTAGTTATAGTAATTATTTTGACCACAACTCCAAGAACATTATTTGCACATATCCTTGCATGGATTATCCAACATGGGTAATCATATTCTTCTCAGTTTCTCTGTGCCACAGTGAACCCCAAATTCACCAAACTGCTAAGTAATAACATAAAAATACCCTATATTCCGATAGCTAAAAAAAACTAATTATATATATTTCACATTCAAATATCTATGCTAAGAGCATATATTATGTTGATATTTTTATGAACAATTAACTCAATTGAATTAAAGAATTCAGTTAATCTAATGAGAAATCAAATTTTTATAAATAGAAATAAAATTGGCTGTAACTATGTCAAGGATATAAGAAAAAATGCTTGGATTCATTATTTCAACTTATATCCATTAGTATTCTTTGATTGCAATCAACATAATTTAAAATTGGCATAATTAAAAAGTAATGTATTAAAATATGGGGTAACATAGCTAGAGAATGCAAGTTTAAAAAGGATAGAAACCTAGCATCACAGAGATGTAGGTGCAGGATCTAAGGAGTTCACCCTTCTGATCCTTCACTTATAAAAGGGTATTATAGGCCAAAAAAGGTTAAATGACAACTCAGACATTTAGTCCACAAATGTCTAAGAAAAGTACATTTATTAGTAACCCACAGTAAATAGCCAAAATAAAAGAAAGAACATGTTCTAAAGTGAAGTAAATTGTTATTATTATTATAAAATAAGAAAGTGCAATAGATATTGGAGTGGTGAGAACAAGGATCGCCAATACAAAATTTTTAAAATTTATTTCATATTATTATATGGATAAAATGATTAAGTTACCCTGCTCCCATTTGTTAGGTAAAGTCCAAGTTGTGGTTGCGCCCTTCGCAGAGAAGTTGTGTCATACACCCCTACTTTGTACCTGAGGGTGACAGATCCCCATACCCCTCCCCCTCTACTCTTCTCCCTTCCTCCTCCCTCTCTCCCACTATTTGAATTTAATTGTGCTTTTTATTTTCTTCAATAGGCAAATAGTTTCATATTACTATTGAGCACATTGCTTGTGGCAGTGGCACAAAAGTAGAGACATAGATCTATGCAACAGAGTAGAGAATCTAGAGGTGAATCCAGCCACATATTGCCGTTTGATATTCAATAAACCAAACAAAAGCATACACTGGGGGGAAAAAGTCCATATTTAATATGCAGTCCTGGGAAAACTAATTAGCCACATACAAATTTTTACAAGTGAAGGAGAGTTTGCTTCAATTTTTCACAGGTGTATTTTTTTTTTACATCACTATGAAGCCATACATAAAGTAATACATTTTAATATTTGAAAAAGAATAACACCCCCCAAAATGTTGTTTAATTTTGTCTTTGTTTTGAAGTAAAAGAAATAAACAAAATGATAAAAATTCTAGAAGAAAGTGTGGGAAAAACTCTTAACAACATTGGCCTAGGAAATATATATATGCACTACACACAATGGAGTATATACATATGTAGAATATATATATATATATATATATATATACTATTTAGCCATATAAAGAAGGAGACTTTCTATCTTTTGTATTTTACCTGGATGGAGCTGAAGCACATTCTTTTAAATAAAGTATCATAAGAAGGGAAAAGCAAGTATCCATTGTATGCACTACTAATATGAAACCTAGGTCAACAAGTATGCCTCCATTTGATACAAAAACACAAGTAAAGAAGTGGGGGGGGGAAGGAAAGGGGAAGGGGGAGGACAGAAGGAGGGCAGGGGATTGGTAAATTCTCATCCAGTTGGCATAATGTAAATGTATACAGCACACACGTGGGTGAAGGACTCAACTACAACTTGAACTTTTCCTCACAAATACAAACAATGTAAGCTAATCATATGTATCCTCATATGAAGGTAAGATAAATTAAAAAAAAATCAGTTCTAGAATGTGCCCTAAAATCAAAATATTAGCTTATTACATAACAATTTTTCAAAAAATAAAATTATTCCAATGTATGCAATGCTAATATGAAGCTAGTAAATGATCCAATACATACCCTTATAAGAGAAGAACTCAAATCAATTCAAGGTGCGGGGCAGGGGCATAAGGGAGCGGGGAGGAAGGAGGAGGATGGGGGTCATGGTGTATGACACACCTCTTGGGGACAGGACACAATTATAAGAGGGACTTTACCTAACAAATGCAATCAGTATAACCTAATTCTTTGTATCCTCAATGAACCCAAACCAATAAAAAAGAATAAAATAAAATAATTTACAAAAATATTGACAAATTCCTATTGGAGTGTATGAAAGCTAAGGTAATTAAATATTGAAATATTGCATTTAATTTCCCCTAAATAGTTATTTTAAAGCCATGCTGGATGATTAATATACTATTATATTACTGCAAATCAGATTAACAGACACAGATATACATACTCATATATACAAAATTCATAATTTTTTATGTCTATGTAGGTGCATTTGTCTATTTTCCTGGACTTGATTGCACATATTAGTTATTATTTAAAACCAACAATAGCTAAGTGTCATGCAGTACAGAACATTTAGCATGTTTAATAAGATTCATCCATAAATTACCCAGAATTCCTTAGAATCAAGTACTATGTAAATACATCATGACTTCCTCATAAGGATGTAAAAAATCATAGATTTTAAAAGTTTATGGCATGAAAGTAAATGTATTATGTTTGCGAGATTTGTTTTCTTAAAGTGGATTAGTAGTCTGCATTGAAAAATTGATTCAAAGCCCCAGGGACTGGAGAAAATTTGATGCTTGGATTTCTACATACTCTTGAAAGATTATTTG
Source organism: Perodicticus potto (assembly GCA_963574655.1). Lineage (NCBI taxonomy): Eukaryota > Metazoa > Chordata > Mammalia > Primates > Lorisidae > Perodicticus > Perodicticus potto. The sequence continues at coordinate 6,614 of CAUYRH010118081.1, forward strand.
ACATCTTTTGAATTTTTATGCCGTTTTGACCTGAACGACATGTCCTTTGAGATATACATTTATGATATGAGTCCTTTGAAAGAAATAGTATTCTCAGAATTATTGTTGCCCTGACTTGCAAACGTGCCAAATGATACATTTCAAGTCATAACTTACAGTGAGGTAAGGTGTGTGATGGTTACTACAGGACCTTGCTAGAAATGGTTTATGGGTGAGTTTGCTTCATTTTCCAGGTCATTTTGACATATGTATCATTTTATATTAGTCTGACCAGTACGTCTCCATGTCAACCACACTTGGAGTATAAAGTGTGTTGTTTCTGAATCTCTTTTTTATGCCTTGGTGTATGATATGAGGTCCTGCCTTCTTTGATGCTTTATTTGAAGTACTAGGCAAACAGAAATATGAAAAGAGGAAAATGCGATAAAATAAGAAAAGATAAAATGTTAGCCTCATCTCTATGACTTCCATCATTTAGTTTTTCTATAATTTTTTATCTTATATTATTCTCTGTAAAAATGATAAAATGAGAAAGTGAATGAGAAAAATTAAAATAAGATTGAATAGAAGCATAATAATGAGTAGAAGATAAATACTACAGATGTGGTTTGAGAAACATTGTTTAAGAGGTGTAGCATTTTGCTTTAGAGACAAATGAATAATCTTTTAAAATAAAAATAAAAAGTAAACATGGTTAGACAAGAAGAAATGATTGATAGCTAATAAAATTTCTCAGATGATGTTTCTCCTTTCCTTAGTATTGATTAAAATGGATTTTCATGTGGATTTTCAGATTTTGTTTTGATTGGGGTATCTCATTATTCCACAATCTATGAAACCATGAGTCACAATCAGTCCATTACCTATTTAGGTAAATAAAGTTTTACTACGACAAAGAGTGCAAGTTATCTGCATATAACTTATGACTAGTTCTATGCTAAAATGTCAGATAGCAGCTCTCTTAGTGTCCATATGGCCCAGGAATTCTCAAATATTTACTATCTAGCCCTTAACAGAATATGATTTCCAATTCTTGGCCTAATTGATGATTCATTTCTTAAATGAATTGGATTCATTTCTGAAACGCCTGTGTGTCAGTTATGTTTGAACTACGATTCAGTACAAAATACTAGAACTGTGCATTTTTTGTGTCAATGAGACTGCTTAAAATTAAAATAGTTAAGGTGACATGTTGCCATCTGAAAATTCCAAAAAATATTTCAAAGGATATTTTAAAGATTGATGAATTATATAGTTATTTGATGGGCTCAGAGAGACATATGAGTAAAATTCAAAGCATGTTCATTTTGAAATAAGTGTTTTTTTAATATAAATTGATTACAAATTCACAATGCTCTGTCTCAGAATAATTTTCATGGATACTTTAAGAACAAGGGTAAGAAATATGTTATCAAATGCGTTTTTAATTAAATTCTGGTGTTATATCTGCAATGCCCACATAAAATACAGAATTAAGAAATATACATAACTGAAATGTATTAAAAATAAATTTTAATCAAATTATTTAGAGGCCAGATTTTTCTCAAATGCTCATTCTTAAAATACAAAGGAGGAGATATATAATATAATATTTCTCTTTTAATCTATAATTGAATGTAGTGTTCAAATTACTTTTAAGAGATAATTAAACCAGAATCTATTAAATAAAGGTTAAAACATTCAAATGCTCCTATTCGATGGCTCAAAGGGGTAGGGTGCCGGCCCCATATGCTGGAGGTGGCAGGTTCAAAACCAGCCCTAGCCAAAAACTGCAAAAAAAAAAAAAAAAAAAAAAAAATTGATAGTTATAATATGGAAACTAAAATGCATACGGATTTATGTTACCTTTGGAGCTGTTTCTAAAGGCGGTACTAGAGAAAGAAAAAGTAGGTAAGATAAGCAATTAACTAGGCAATCTAACACGAATATAGAAATAATTTAGTCCATGAGATGGAAGTGCGAATTAATTACATCAGGATGATGTATGGGAACTAATAATTTGTGATTCTGCAAAATACTAATGAGCATCAAGCCATTCATGAAAGATCTAGCTCACTGCCCAAACACCTCCCAGGAGGTCGTACCTCTAAATACTGCCACACTGGGGATCAAACTTTTACATGCCCTTTGGTGAGGGCGAATAAACCATATCTAAATCTAAATCTAAATAGTAGACATCATACCATAAATTAGATCTCCAGGATTTATTCATCTCGCATAACTGAACTTCTGTACCCTTGACCAATATCTCCCCATTTCCACACCTCTCAACCAAAATATACTACCGGCTTCTTTTATGAGTTGATGGAAAACATCTTCAAATTGTTTGTCTAATAATATCTTTCTATTGGAATGTATTTTGCCATATCAAAGATTTAGTTATATTATCAAATAATTTCCAGGAAATAAATATCAATGATAGAATATTACAAGTATTATGTCACAATTTTCTAAGTAGCAGAACTCTTGTTTATGACTCTCAGGTTCTAATAAGTGTTATATCATGTAAATTAATGCCATTTGAGACAAATAAATTGTAATTTATCTCCCAAACTTGCGAGGTATCTACCAAACATACTTCATATTTGTGAATTTCTCTAAGCTAGACAAAGAAATCAATTGGTTATTTTGCAGAGAAATAACCAACTTTGTGAAAATGTAATCTAATTATTTAGCATTCTATTTTTCTCAAGTTCTTTCCTATTTCCCAGGGCTTAATGATTGTAAGAGATTTAACATGCTTTATAATAACATACCGCTTCCATTTCTAAAATGTCAAAAATACCAACAACTAGCAAACATCTGAAAACTCATCATTGTTCTTTTTCTTTTAGTGGTTCAAAATAATATCAATAAGGGATAATATTTGTTAATTTTTAAGTCTTAATTCATGTTTAATGTGGCTAAATAAAACTTCAAATCAAAAATAAACTAAATACATGTATAAACATGTATTTGTGTGATACATATAAATGTATAATCCTTATTTATATATAGGGATTTTGAGAATTGGCACAGAAATGTAAACCAATAATGGAAATGCATATTAGGTCAAATTATAGGAAAAAGATCAACAGTATGACTCTGAATTTCTGAAAATACAATTGAATCAGAACATTGTCTGAAACAACCTTTATACAAAATTTCTCTTAGAGCAGTTTGGTGCCATCATCTCAGGTTTATCTAAATGATTTTTATATCTTAGTGGACAGTCCCTAATTGATACAAGATTTAGAGAAACATAGGGACTTACCAGTAAGAATAAGAACTGAGGGGATATATTTTTGTAAAATGTACCTTAACACCAAGTGAACATATTAATTTATACAACATGTATAAATAGATTATGCCCAGCACTGTTTTATCACCTGGGAATGATAAATGACATAAAATAAATAGAGAAAAGAAAACCATATTTGAACAATTTCTGATCCCTAAGTGAAAAAGGTAAAGACATAAATGTCCTTATACAACATAAAGAGTAGTATTATGTTTACTAATTTTTTATGTACAAAATACCAACATGTATAAATCTGTGCTGTTATTTAATACTATTGACATAGGCAATGTTTTATATATGTGTTTTGATAACTGGCCAACCAGGTATATTAAAAAAAAAAAGAAAGATGTATCGTTTGTTTTTTGCTTTTGTTTTTTAGCATACCACGTTACTCAATGTTGTTCAAGTAAAATACATTCCCCTATTGTCTCCTACATTGCACAAACATTCACCTTAATGAATTTAATGAGTTCCTTGCCATTTCTTGAGAAATGCATGTGCTGATATTATTTTTAATTTATCTACATCTTTTTATAAGCTAGAATCTATTTATTTCTATATTTACTCAACAACAAATTTAAAAAAAAAATTATCTGGCACTCAGTATGACCATTTTAATGTAATGCATTTAAGAAACACATTTAATCTATTTCCCCTTGAAACCTTATTAAAACCCCAACAGAGAGTAAAAAGGAATGAACTCTACGCCAAGTAAAGAAGAAGAGATATAGTAAGAAGTTGGTGAATTATTTACCAGAACAGAGAAGTCTGAAACCTAAGCATGGAAAGAATCTGAGAAATGAAGTTAGATTCATCATGCAGAACATTCTTCAAGACCTGACAAGTGAAGATATCAGCAACCTCTAGGACTGGTTACAACTAGTCCTGAAAGAGAAGGGCTACTTAAAAAAAAAAAAAAAAAGCACCTCCTGAACCATCAGGACATTTCCTCCGACAGTGAACAACAGTTCCTATGTCTTCACATCCTTAGGAAAACGTGTTATTTTCTGTTGTTTTTGCTTGTGCTTTAGTAGTAGCCATCGTAATGATTGTGAGAATGAATCTTCGCTTTTTGGCACAAGATACTCCGTAGTTTCTTTGGAGTTACTCAAAGTTACTTTGAGATACTTCCCACTGCCCCAGAACTACACCCTCATTTTCTGAGAAACCTTGGAATTTTAAACTTCTCCAAGATGATGATAATAAGAGATGGAGCCTTTGGCAGATGATTATTTCAGAAAGTTATCTTCCCCTTCCAGTCTGCAAGGGGGCAGTGAGAAGTCGCTATGGGGAATGTAAGGTCACTGGACTGAATCTTCTGGTGACTTGATCTGAATCTTTCAAGCCTCCACCTGTGAGAAATATTTGTTTGCTCTTTATAGGCCACCTAATTCATGGTGTTTTTGTTATAGCAACTCAAATGGACTAAGGTATAGTCCTTTGCTCATTTTCTAATTGTATTGTTTAGCTTTATGCTGCTAAGTGCTAGTTATTGTCTATAGATTCTGAATGTTAATCTCACATAAGATACAAGGTTTAATTGTTTTTTTTTTCCATTTTATGTATTGTCTTATTAACGTTCTGATGGTGTCTTTTGATGAACGGAATTTTTAAATGATCATGAAACGCAATTTGTCTATTTTTTTGTTGTTGCCTGTCTTCATGTCTAAGAAATCACTGCAAATTCTAATGTGATGATTTTGGTCTATGTGTTACTGTAAAAGTTTTATTGTGATAAATTTTACATTTAGGCTTTTCATCCATTTTGAGTTAATTTTTTATGTAGTATTAGGTAAGGATCCAAATTTCTTTTTCTGTATGTGTATATGCAGTTTTACCAATGCCATTTGTGAAAAGACTGCCTTTTTACCATTTGAATAGTCTTGACATTCTTACTAAAATTATATAAAGGTAAATGCCAAGGTTTCTGGGGCTTTCTGTTTTAATCCATTTCTCTGTATGTCTGTTTTTATGCAAACATCACATTATTTTGATTCTAGGTTTTTTATACCTTTCCAAGATGACTTTGGCTATTTTGGGCCCCATAAGTTTGATATAAATTTTGGCATGAATTTTCTATTTCTTTTGAAATTGTGATCGGGATTTTGATGGGGATTACATTAAATTTACAGATCACTTTGGGAAGTACTGGAATCTTACTTAACAACATAGAGCCTTCTTATTCATGAACATTGGAAACCTTTCCATTTAATTCATTGAATTATGTCCTATTTAAATTCTCTCTCTCTTTTTTTCTTTTTCTTGAGACAAGTTGCTCTGACTACAGTGCAGACGTGATATTATAAACACCTGCACCTTCAAAGTCTCGGACTCAAGTGGTCTTCCTGCCGTAACCTCCTGTTGGGACCCCAGACATGTGCCACCATGCCCAGCTAATATTTCTATTTTTTGAAGAGATGGAATCTGACTCTTGCTTAGGCTGGTCTTGAACTCTTGACCTCAAGCAATCTTCCCACTTCAGTGAGCTAGAAGTCCAGGCATGAGCCATCACACCGCATCTTTTAAAATTTCTTTTAGTGATGTTTTATAGTTTTCATAGTATAAGTCTTTCACCTCCTGGTATAAGTTAATTTCGAAGTTTTTTTGTTTATTTTATATTTCATTGAAATATAATTTTTTCCATAAATTTTTCTAGATTATTTATTATTACTGTAATGAAAATGAAACTCATTTCTTTACATATTGATTTTGTTTCCTGCTATTTTGCTGAATCTATTAGTTCAATTTTTTGTGGAAATATTAAAAATAAATAGAAATTATATCATCAATAAAGAGAGATAATTTTATCTTTCCCTTTAAAAATTAAGTCATTTATTAATTAATTTATTTGTTTATTCATTTATTTATTTTTTGTCTAATTGCTATGGCCAGAATTTCCAGGGCTATGTTGAATAGAAGTAGGTGGTGACAGTAAAAATCCTTGCTATCTTTGTGATCACCCTTTTAATCTTCATCAATGAGTATAGTATTTATTGTAAGTTTTTCACATATGCCTTTTTATCAAGTCAAGGATGTTTCTTTAATTCCTAGTTTGTTGAGTGTTTTTATTTTGAAAAAATTCTAAATTTTGCTGAATTCCTTTTCTACATAAATTGGGAGACTGATAATTTATTCCCTTTCCTTTTTTTTAATGTACTTTATTAATTGCTTTTTTTTGTGTGTTTCTTATGATTTTCTTATGTTGAAAGAGTCTTGTATCCAAAGAATGAATCCAACTTAATTTTTTAAATATGTTGTTGTTGAATTTGGTTTGGTAGCATTTTATCGAGACCAAAATAACATAATACTTGCATAAAAAGAGGCAAACAAGTTAATGGAACAGAATATAGAACCTCAAAATAAAGCCACATATCTACAAGCAAGTGATTTTTGATAAAGCAGACAAAAACATATTGTAGAGGAATGGACACCATGCTTGCAAAGGACAGTTACTGATTCTTATCACATTAAAAGGAAATGCTGAGAACAGGACGGTCTCCTGGAAAGCCTAGAGATGTTTCCTGACTTGGGGGCAATCCCCCAAGTAACTCAGTGTTCTGGAATGAGATGAGGTCTGTCACTCATTAGTAAGCATGTGTCAAACATTGATGCTTAGTAGTTCTTCATGAGGGTTGTGGGGAAAGAACACGTGAGGAGAGCACGTGGCAATCCTTTAACGCAGGCAGCCCTCATATGTAATTATCTGAACTCTCCACACTTGTTTATGTCAATTACCTTAACTCTCCACACCTGTTGTGTATAACCTTAATAAATAGCCATTGCCAGGGGGCTCGGGGTTACCCTGCAACTAAGGTTAGCTCGCCTCCCGCAAGCTCGTACTTCTAATCCATGTCACGCCTGGTTCCTTCCTGCGGGATCCAGACCGGGCCATAGGGGCTCCGACAACATATACTGGGTAAACAATACCCTCTTCAATAAATGATGCTGAGAAAACTGGGTAGCCATTTGTAGAAGAATGAAACTGAATCCCTATCTCTCACCACACATGAACACTTCTAAATGGATTAAATACTTAAATGTTAGCTCTAAAAATGTAAAAATTTTAGAAGAAAACCTATTAAAATTCTGGAAATTAATCTAGGCAAAGAATTTTCAACTAAGACTACAAAATGAAATAAAACAAACCCAAAATCAAACAAATGGAACTTAATTAAATTAAAAAGCTTCTACACAGCAAAAGAAAGAAATCAGTTTACAGATATCCAACAATAAGACAATCTACACAAAGAATAAGAGGAAATTATCACAAACTATCTGGAAAAAAAGGCTAGTATATAAAATCTACAAAGAACTCAAACAATTCAGCAGATGAAAACAGATAACCCTTTTAAAAAGTAGATAAATGACATAAACATTTTTAAAAAGATACACAAATGGCAAAAAAAACTGCTGATAATCACTAGAAAATTAGAATTAAAACACGATTAAATTAAAAAGTCAAAAAGAATAGATGTTGATATGGACATGGTGAAAATGGAATGCTTATTGCTGAGAACGTTAAGTCATTACAACCTCTATGCAAGGCAGTATGGAAATTTCTCCAAGAACTAAAAGTAAATGTACCATTTCATATAGTAATCTCACTATTGGCAATCTAATGGGGAAAAAATCAATATATCAAAAAATGATGTCTCCATCCACATGTTTATTACAGCACAATTCCACAATTCACAATAGCAAAGACATGGAATCAACCTAGTGATAAGTAGATTTTAAAAAAGTGTATTTGTGTGTATGTGTGTGAACAAATGGATAGATAGGTAGGTAGGTAGATAGATAGATAGATAGATAGATAGATAGATAGATAGATAGATAGATAATAGAATATTCCTCAGTCCTAAAAATTGAAATAATGTCTATGGCAGCAACTTCGGTGGCCATTATGCTTAGTTAAGTGAATATGGATGGAAAATGAAAAATATTTTCATCTATAAGTGGGAGCTAAGATATGAGTATTTCCCTACACAGTGGAATAATATATATGTAAGAATCCTCCAAAGTGGGAGGGTCAAATAGGGAGTGAAAGTTGAAAACTTACCTAATGGATGCAATGTACAGTTGAAGCACAGATTTAACTTCTACAGAATATATCTATCTAACAAAATTGCACTGTCCCCCTTAAATCTATTGAAATAGAAAGAAGGAAAGAAAGCATAACCTAGTTACAAAATTAGGATTGAGAAAAATGATTTCTAAAGGTTTTTCTCAAGTCCCTGATTATATTTCCCCGATAAAAGTTATATGTTCATTAGATATAGGACACAATGTATATTATACTATTTTTTTGAAGATCCACAATATACATTATCTTACTAAAAAACCTGAGGTGGTGGAGTATGTAATAATACATATTTATAATGTTTATATGTTTATTAAGCAATACACAAGTCCTTTTTCTGTATGAGGCCAGATAAACTACCTTAACTGATCAATCTGTCAGTATAGTGACAACAAATGACAAGGTATCTTTTCTTGCAATAGGATTTCTATAAAGTTTTTTATCACAGTAACTGGCATGGTTGCAAAGAATTAGAAGAAATCTAGGTTTCAATAGCAAAGAGTGGAAAATGTTTAGAACCATGTTTTGGCAAAGATACTATGACTATGCATTTAAGAATTGGCATCAAAAACATCTTCACATTGCCTATACTGAGGAGGAGAAAGACAAGTGGAGAAAAATAGGAATAAATTAATGAACAGAAAAAAATGTCTCAATGAGACAGAAGAAATTGAGGAGAATGGCAATGATTGTGATCTTGAGCGCTGAGGTAGAATTCAATGATTTCTACACCTGGGAGGCTAGAGACAAAAGAACGTGGAGGAGGAGGTGGAGGAAAGGAAAGACGATAGCAAAAGGGTAAGCAGAGGAGGAAAAGAAAAGCAACGGTATTATTAGTGAGAAAAAATGATAAAAATATGACATGAACATTGTATGGATGAAATCTGCTTAGGTAATGGGAGTAAAATTCTTAGAAACATAGGTACATCAAGGAAAAAAAGATAAAACTCATTAGATAATCAAAAAGATGAAAAAATAAACCAAAATAGTACTGAGAAAATTTTAAATACGTATGTGTGTTTGTATAAATGCTTTGCGTACCAAAAGAATTAATAAGTAAATGAGGCGAAAGGTATATTAATTAGTTTGATGTGAACATTCCAAATTGTATAAAAAATCAACACATTGTAGCCTACAAATGCATAAATGTATTCATGATCTATGTGTATCTGTCTTAATAAAAAGGAAAAAAATAATTAATAATTCCAAAAGCTAGCACTTTGTTTCTGAAAGCAAATATTAAATACATGCACTTAAGAGATAGTTAAATAAAAAGGAGGAATATAAAGTACAACACATAAAATTGTAAGCAGAGTGGTAAATGTAGTACATTTTAATGACATAGATACTTCTCTGTGAAAACAGAACATAAAACATCGATCCCTACAAGCCTAGGAATTCACACTATTCACTACTATGCTAAACAGAAAAATCACCAAAGTATTGACATTACAAAATCAGCAAGCCATCAAGTTCTACTTGATGTCTGAATCTTATTAAACATACAAGATGCAGTCTTGACAGAGTTATTTAAACAGACACACTCCATACATACCAAAAGCACAGATATCAACTTCTGATTAAGGACACAAAGAACAATGAAATGAAAATCTTATTTTGATTATTAAAGCAAAAAAATTAAATGAATTCAACCTAAACATAGCAGCATAGTAAAAGAATATATTTTGACTAATTATGGTTTCTTGTAGGAATTAAAGGATCCTTTAACATTAGCAATTCTATTTATGGCATTTATCATATTGTTAGTTTTAAAGATTAAAACTGGTCTTTTTAAATGTTGGAGAGACTTTTGATATTCAATATTTATCCTTCATAAGATAAAAATCACAGTGCAACATTGAAAAACATTTCTGGAAAAATGTTATACATAAACTATGTAACTACATATACATATAAATAAACGCACATATTACTCTAAAATTATGGTATAATATTTTCTACTATATAAATGAAAAATACTAGATGTCAGAGCCTTCAAACAATAAAATTATGTATGTAGGCTTACGTGTATTAGGTGTTCGTAGTAATATACATTAACTCCGAACACCAGCTGCCTGTGGGAGAGTGATGGGAGATCAACCGTTAAATTTCTACTTCAGAGTGCTTTAAATAACTTTTTATTTGAAAAACAATTAAGGGTACAAATATTTTTTGTTATGTGGATAAAATTGTATCAGGGCTTCAGTGTATCCATCACCAGAATAGGAAACAGCATTGTACTTGATAGGTAGATTTCTATCACTCACTCATCTTCCACACTACACCCTTCTAAGTTTCGAATGGCCATTACTACTCCTTATGGCAATATACACCTTTTGTTTAGCTCCCACTTACATGTGAGAATATGTGGTATCTATTTTTCCATTCCGGAGATACTTCACTGAGGCTAATGGACTCCTGTTCCATCCAAGTTACTGCGAAATACATTATTTTATTATTTTACATAACTGAGTAGTACATTATGATGTGTGTGTATGTGTGTGTGTGTGTTGGGGGCATATTTTCTTTAGCAGTTGATAGATACTTTGGTTGATTCCGTATCTTTGCTACGGTGAATTTTCCTGCAATAAACATGTGGGTAGAAGTGTCATTTTTATAAAACTGCTTATTTTCTTTAAGTGCATATCCCGTAGTGGGATTGCTCGATCAAATGGTAGGTCTACTTTTATGTCTTTGAGGAATCTCCACACAGGTTTGCATAGAGACTGTACGAGTGTACACAGCCACCAACAGTGAATATACATTCCCTTTTTGATGCAACTGCACCCACAATTATTTGACATTTTAATAACAGTGATTCTGACAGGGGTAAAGTGGCATCTCATTCTTTTTATTAAGTTTGCATTTCTCTGATAATTAGTGATGTTGAGCATTTATAATAAGCTTGATGGTCATTCATCTTTTGAGAAGTCTCTGTTCATGTCTTTTGCCCACACTTTGACGAACTCTTTTGGTTCTTTGCTTACAGATTTGTTTGAGTTAATTGTAGTTTCTGGATTTTAGTTCGTTGTTGGATATATAGTTAGTGAATTTTGCTTCCATTCCACAGGTATCTCTTTACTCTATTGACTACCTTGCTATGCAGTAACTTTTTAGTTTAATTAAGGGTCCCATTAATTCATTTTTACTATTGTTATATTTGTTGGGGTGGGGGATCTTACTGATAAATGTTGTGTGTAGCTGAAGGTCTAGAAAAGTTTTTCCTGTCTTTTCTCTATAATTTTTTTAGTTTCAGGTCTTTCATCTAAGTTTTAATCCATCTCAAACTAATTTTTGCATCTGGTGAGAAATAAGGCTCCAGCTTCATTCTTCTGCATGTGGTTATCTGGTTTTCCAGGCATCATATACTGAATAAGCCATCACTTCCTCAGTGTATGTTTTTGACTGCTTTGTTTAAAATCAGTGGGCAATAGCTCTATGGTTTCATTTCTAATTTCTCTATTCTGTTCCGGGTCTAAATGGCTACTTTTATACCAATACCATGATGTTTTACTCAGTGTAGCCTGGAAACTGGGTAATATTATGCCTCTAAAAATTTGTTCTTTTTGCTTAGGAGGGTTTGGATACCTGGTCTTTTTTGGTTTCAAGTAAAGTTTAAAATTATTTTTCTACATCTATTAGAAATGACATTGGAATTTAGATCGGAATTGCATTGAATCTTTAAATTATTTTAGTCCAAGTGGACATTATAAAAGTGTCAATTCTTCCAACGTATAAGCATGGACTATTTTACCATTTGTTTGTGTTATCCCTGATTTCTGTATCTTTTTTTTCCTGTATCTGTATTTTCATCTGTATTATAGTTTTCCTTGTAGAGATCTTTCACTACTTTGTTAAGCATATCCCTAGTTATTTTATTGTCTTTGTAGCTACTATAAATGATATTAAGTTCTTGACATAACTTTCAGCTAGACTATTATTAATTAGTATATAGGAGCAGTATTGTTTGCGTACATCAATTTTGTAACCTGAAATTGTACTGAATTCTTTTATCAGTTCTCAGGGTCTTATGGTGAAGTTTTTAGGGTTTTTTTGGCATAAGATCATATCATGGGCAATCCAAAAGTTTATTCAATTCCTCTAGACATTCTAATTTTGTGTGTAGAACTTTTCATACTATTCACAGATGACATCTATTTCTGTGAAATCAGTTGTAATGTCTCCTTTTTCATTGCTAATAATTTTATTGGGTTCTTTGTTTCCTTTTTCTACTTTAGCTAAAGGTCTTTTAGTTTTGTTTATCTTTTCAAAATACCAATTTTTGGTTTTTATTCATTGATATTAGTATTTTTTTTTTCTTTCATTTTATTTCATTTTTCTCTCAGGCTGTTTCTCTCTCTCTCTCTCTCTATTATTATTTTCTGCTACCTTTGTGTTTGGTTTGTTTTCTTATTCTAGTTCCTTTATGTCTGACACATTAGGTCATTAACTTATGATCTTTATGTCTTTTTAATATGAATGTTTAAGGCTTCAAATTTCCTCCTTAATACTGTTTTTACCTAAGGATTTTTTTTTTTTGATGCTTGTATTATAATTGTCATTCAGTTTGAAAAATCTTTTAATTTTCATCTTAATTTGTTCAGCACCAGGGTGTTTAATACCCACAGTTTGTGTAGATTTGAGAGTTCATCCTGGAGTGGATTTCTAGTTTTAGTCTGCTAAAATCTGAGAAAATAAATGAAATAATGGTGATTTTTTTGAAACATTTGTCAACACTTGCTTTGTGAATTGTCATATTGCCTATCATGGAAAATGTCCATGGGCTAATGAGAAGAACATATATTAACCTTTTTCTCGTTTCTTTCTTTTTTTTTTATTTTTTTTTGAGAATTGTCTGTAGATGTCTGTTAGGTCCATTTGTTATAGTTTCTTGTTTAGGTCCAAGATTATTTGCTGATATTTTGCCTAGATGATCTAGTCAGTGGAGTATTGAAATTCCTTGAAAATATGATGTTAATGTTTATTTCTTTGCCTATTTCTAGTAGCATTTGATTTAGGAACCAGGGAGCTCTTGTGCTAAGTACATATATAAGAGGTCTGACAACTAAGTTCACAAACTCATCATGAAAAAAGTGCTGCATATCTCATTACCAAATATCACTATGATCACCTTTGAAGTACTTTTCTTGGGAAGTATCCACCAAAGCCAGCACCTACTCTACCCTTCGAAGCACTTTTTAACACTTTTTTCTCGAAAGGCCAACAGAACTATCATCATATTACCCTCAATAGCCTGAATGTCTTCCAAATGCCTTTCTTTCAATATTGCCTTTATCATTAGGTAAAAAAGAAAGTCACTGGGGACCATATCAGATGAGTAGAGAGAGTGTTTCAATATGGTTATTTGTTTACTGGGCAAACCTCCCTGACAGACAGTGCTGTATGAACTGGTGCATTGTCATGTTGCAAGAGTTATAAGTTGTTGGCAAAAAGTTCAGGTCATTTTCATCTAACTTTTCTGTGAAGTCTTTCAACACTTACAAATAGTAATAGTAAACTTGTTTAACTATTTGTCCAGTCAGTACAAATTCATAATGAATAATCCCACTGATATCAGAAAAATTTAGCAACATTGTTTTGATTCTTGATTTGGACTTACAACACTTTGGTCTTAGAGAATTGGCTGACTTTCATTGTGCACTTTGACACTTTGTTTTGGGATTATTGGTACACCCATGTTTCATCACCAGTGATACACAGCCCAAAAGAGCATCTTGGCTTTCCCTAAGGTCTTGGCAACTGCAACTCTCCTCTGCTTTTGTTCATTAGTGAGTTCTTTCAGGACTATTTTTGCATACACCATTCTCATGCCAATGTTTTCAGTTAAGATTTTTTGTAACTATGTAATCTATCAACGTTTACTTGATATGCTATGCTTGTCACAAAAAGGTGAAGATTCTTACAATTCGACAAATTTTTGCAGTATTATCATTAGCTTTGTGCAAGGTGGCAAGTACATGAACTTAATTGTTGGACCTTATATGTAGTATGGTTATATCTTCTTATTGAATTTTTCCCTTTGTCATGATATAAGGATTATCTCTGTCTTGTTTACTGATGTTGATTTAAAGTTTATTTTATATGATATAGGAATAGCTGCTCCTGCTTGATTTTTGTTTCTATTTATGTGGAATAATTTTTTTCACCCCTTTACCTTGAATCTGTTTGTATCTTGTGATTTAAGTGGGTTTCCTGGAGACAGCAGATACTTGAGGTGTGCTTTTACATTCATTCAGCAGCATCAAGACCATTTATGTTTGATTTTAGTGTTTATAGGTAAATATATTGTTTGGTTTATAATGATAAATGATAGGTAAATGTATTGTTTGGTTTGTATTGTTAAATGATACCTAATTGCTTTATTTTCTCCTCTGTGTTACCATTATATAAGAGTTGTGAGCTTTAACATTTGGGTGTTTTTACACTGCTTGGCATCATTTGTTCTTTCCCATGTACAGAGCACTTTTGAACATTTTATTAAGGAAAGCTCTAGTGTTGAGCGTTTCTCTTAGTGTCTGCTTGTCTTGGAAAGACTTTATTTCTCCTTCATTTATGAAACTTAGTTTTGTATGATACAAAGTTCTTGGTTGCCCATTACTCTGTTTACAATGTCTAAAAACAGGACACCAGTTCATTTTGGCTGAGAGGTCTGCTGTTAGTATAATGGTTTTCCTCTCATGTAACTTGTTGCCTTTTTCTGTCAACTTGTAGAATTTTCTCCTTCACTTTGATTTTGGAGAGACTGATGGCTATATTTCTTGGTTATGTGCCATTTGATATGAATCTCCCAGGTGTTTGATGACTACTTTTGTAACTCTTCTTCTCCTTCTGTGATATCTGTAAGACTTAAATTAGCTCAGTTTGCATCTTCCTATATTTCTGACAGTGATAGTTCATTCTTCTCTGTTTGTCTCCATTTTTCTTTTTTCTTTTTCTTTTTTTTTTTTTTACTGGTAGTGTTATTTTGAAATATTTGTCTTTAA
Organism: Perodicticus potto; assembly: GCA_963574655.1. Taxonomy (NCBI): domain Eukaryota; kingdom Metazoa; phylum Chordata; class Mammalia; order Primates; family Lorisidae; genus Perodicticus; species Perodicticus potto. Next base: position 21,978 of record CAUYRH010118081.1, read on the forward strand.
GCTCTAAAATTCTTTTATTCTTATTAGTATAGTCTCTTCTTAAAGTTTTCTGATGCATTTTGAAATTTTCTAAATGACTCTTTCATTTCTTTAGTTTGTTAACTCTTTTCTAAAGTTGTCTACCTATTTTGAATTTTTCATTCATTTCCTGAATTAATTTTTGGTTTCTTAGATATCGATTTCTATCATCTCATTTCCATTCATCTTTCTTCCCATCCGTGATATGAATTCCATATTTGTCATTTCAATGATTTCTTTGGAGTTGGAATTTATTACTGGAGAGCTACTGGGATCATTTGGAGGTATTAAGACATCCAGCTTATTTGTGTGTTTTTTTATGCTTTTCATGTTTTTGGAGTTTTATGCTGCTTTCTTGTCACGTGAGGGCACTTTCTCTAAGCTCAGAACAGATAGCATATATGGTACAACAATTTTCTTCCACCTAAGACCTCTTTTGCTCGGTGAATTTAGGGAAAGGTTCCTATGTAGTGTGCTTGGTTACTACTCCTAAATTTTCACCAGGCAGGAGAAGGGTGAATTTACTCTGAGACTTTAATACCTCTGCTCTTTTTTGTCTCCCCTTTTACCCTGAGGTTATCTCTGGGCAACTGAGGCAGGTATGATTTTTTGTGAGGCAGGGCTTGCTGGCAGGGAAGGACATGTTTGGGGGACAGAGGAGGTCCTCTGGACATAGCAAACATATGAGGAACCCTGGGTATTGAGGTGTCAGGAACATGGGCAGAGCAAGGTCCATGCATGATGCTGTGTACTGTGTAATAGGCATTCAGGGTGTAGCAACCCTGCAGGCCCACATGAAGCAGGGCAGAGAGGGCCACAAGGTCTGAGCTGTCTAGCAGGTCACAGCTCATTCATGGAATAGAGCTAGAATCTCAAACAGAGTGGATATATGAGGCAGACCAGTTACACATTATGACACCCATGGGAAGGGACCAGGTTGGCCACAGCATGGCTCATGGGCAGGGTTTATATAGATGTGGCACCCAGGATGCCTCTGCACTACTGCCTGTGTCCATGGAATGCCATCTGCCTAGATCCAAATGCTCTGGCTGCACTTGGGGCCTTTCAGACAGTGGTGGACAGGGTGTGTCACAGGCTATAGGCATGTGCTCTGCCCAGGTGCCATGGGAAATGCAGGTGAGGATGACCTCCTAGGCCATAGCAGTGGAAACTGGGCCTGTGGTCTTCTGTTCTGCCCAGTCACCCCACTGCCCCAGGAAGTGACAGATCACATGCAAGTGGCCGGGATTCCCTACTCCCTCCCCGCCTGGCAGAGGGAAGGGGTAGAGAGCAATCAGATATCCAACTCCTGGGCAGAAGTCGTGTTGCAGTGGTGAGATGTTACAAGGATCCCAGCAGCAGTGCCTTGCATTCTCAAGCAGCTGGCCCTTCTCTCTAGAGCAACGCGGCAGTACAGCCTCCAGTCAGGTCTCAGTAACAGTTCAGAGGCCTGCGGCCGTGGAAAGGTCTTTCTGCTGCTCCAATTTCGATACCTTCAGTGAAAGCATGGAGCCCAGGTGTCTTTCCCACTTAGACACTTTTTCTAATGCCCTCTATTCCTGCTGTGCAGCTCATCACATTTCTCTCCTCCTCACTTCATCCCTACCTCCTGTCTGTGATACCCGGAGCTCTCACTCAGATGACTGATGCAATGGTGGGTTTCTAGTCACGACTTTCTCCCGGGACAGCAAAGTGGTGCTGTGCAACCTGATTCTAGTCCACCATCTTGGCCCCCCTCTCCTAAATAATGCTTTTTTGTTTGTTTTTGTTGTTCTTGTTCATTTTGACCTTCCCCATACATCTCTTTTGCATATAAAAAATGTTTAAAAGTAAAAATGATACAATTTATAATAAAAATAAGTATGACCATAAAGAATTTTTTTCATATATAAATAAAATTGTTACCTAATCTCTTACCTAGATTCCTCCAAGAGTTTTGCCAAGTTATCTAAGTCTTTTATATGGGGTTTTTAAACATGAATATAAATAAGGTTGTCAGTCGATGTTAGTATATTTGGTATGAGAGATTAGAAAGAATGTTTAATAAATTAAAGTATTATTAATCAAGTTCTACAATATACATCTTTTATCTATTCATACATTGATTTAAACTAAATAAGAAATGATTTGGATATATCTAAAGAATTTTCTTTACTACTGAAACAATTTGGCATTTTTGTTCCCTAAGAAGTTTAATTAAAACAAAACCCTGCATACAATTGCATTACTAACAGTAAAATACCTATATTAGGTTTTACTACATATGGAAGAGTGGTGAAAAAATTGAAGGTTAACTTAAAGGGAATTAAAAATTAAGGAAGTTGCAGTTAATTTTGTACCCCTGACTTCAAAATCATAGTACAAAGAATTTTAGTTTTTTTTTACTGGACTTGACCTCTAATATGAACACCAGCAGGACGACAGGATCATGATTCCCTGAGTCCTCAATATAAACTGTCAAAGATGGGAAGCTTCTTTGCACATTTTGGCCAGTGACCTTTCAATTCCAGGAGAATGACTAATATACAACTGTTTTTCTATATCTTACAATATGTTCTTTCTATTGTTGTGCATTTATCAGAATTACATGAAAACTTTCCTAGAATCAACTTTTAAGTTGGGTTATTTGAAACATGACATTGATAGCTAGAACTGTAACCTAAAAATGAATGAGGAGTCTGTCTTTCATACTTAGTTGATAAAAGTACGCAATTAATAAAGGAAAACTATTTAAGGAAATGAAGTACAGAAAAGTAAATCTCAAACAGGCCTTTTTAAAAGAGGTTCTTGGATGGGCTTAAACTAAGTCTTTGAATCTTCAAATTTTTCCTGCATTATTTGGGACACACATTTATTATTCTAAGAAGAAATTTCACTAGCCTTCAAAAGATTTTAAACTAGACATGAAACCAAAAGGAATTTAAGAGTGTATGTGTGTACACGAATGACTTTAACATAGGATTCGTATTATATAAACTGGGATCTGTATCACTGATGGTGTTGTTTTGAAATTTTTAACTAGTTAATATAGCATGGAGTTTCTAAAAACTATGTGTTGAAGAATGGCGCAGAAAGAATGCAAATGGCAATATAACAAGTGCAGAACCTGTTCTGACGAGTTGAACAAGGTAAGAGTATTTACTATACTGTGTATCAAGAATTCTTATAAAGACTCAGAAATTAGTACTGTAAGGTCCTGAAGCAAAAATAGAGAAAACCTATCCTCTGAGCAAAACAAAAACAATGTCCAAAAACAGAGCCACATATAGACACTTTGATTTGAGATACAGTTGAAACACTGGTGAAAGGAGACTCTTAATAACAGTGCTGGGTCATATACTTGTGAAAGAAGGGGGGAAAATCTCTAAACACAAATTTGCCTTTACTAATGTAATTCTAAAGAAATTGGAATTTCAGCAAATATTCAGCAAGGAAACCAATGAGAACAATGATTTTGCTCTTTGGCAAGTTTCTTAAATCCTGCACAAAACGTAAAAACCAAGAAAGCTAAAAGAAAATAAAAGAAGATCACATTAACTCTTTGACCATTTTGCTTCCCAGACAAAAAGGTTTGCAAAATCTGTGTTTATGCCTGTAATTTTACATCCTCACTTCTGTTTCTTTCGGTATGTTATTCCAATTTGTTGTTGGTCTACTACACAATGTCTTTGAAATGACTTTAATCTCAGTGCTTGTTAATCTTTATCTTGACAAGACAGAACTAAATCCTTGTCCTCAGGATACATTGACCAGTTTTTGATACATTTGGCTACTTACTCTAAAATGAAACCTGCTATTCTCTGGGGTTTGATGACTTCATATGTTCACTGTTAGCTTCTTTCGAATGATCTTTCTTGCATTATTTCACTGCTAATGCTATAACATGATAATTTATCATGACTATAATCTACATTTTCTTTTTTAATATTCAATCATGACTGTGTACATTTATGGGGTACAGTTGCTGATTTGATATACAATATGGAATGCTTATATCAAATTGATTAACATAACCATCACACCTCATTTGCTCACCATGCAATGGTACCTTTCAAATCTACTAAGATATAGTATAAATGTCTGGCCACAACAAGTAAGCAAGAGAGGTGATGGTTATGTTAATCATTTTCTTTTTATTTTCCCCGAGTGTTGTCATCGGATCTCATGACTTTAAAATACATGTATATGTTGATTATCTCCAAACATATTTCTTTAGTCTTGGAGTATTCCCAACGCTCAGTCTCAGATATTTAATTGCCTGGACATCTCAGTCTAAACATAGATGTTATAAAAATCTGAAGTTTAAGATTCTTACAACAGAATTCATCACTCGCTTTATGTGCCAGAATGCAAAATATGTTCCTTTCCCAGTCATCTCCCTAGATTAAAGAGCATTTGTTCTAGAAAACTGGGAATATTCCTTTTTCATGAACTCTTATATTTAATCCATCTTCAATTCCTGTAGCTATTGCTTCTTAAATATAATCTAACTCTAACCTTTTCCCCTTTTCTGCTGAAAAAGTACTGGCCCAAACCACAAACATCTGTGTCTGAATTCATGCAACAACTTTTTCCTGTACATTGTCACTATTTAAATGTTTGACCCAAGCAATAAATTATTTATGTAAGGACTGCAATGATTTTCTAGAAGTTTACATTTTATCACATCAAATCCTCTCCCCTAAGGTTTCCAGCTGGTGCCAGAATGATCCAAATCACACGTCATGGCCTCCTAGTAGAAATTTGTGTTTTTATCTACTAGCTTCTCTAATTGAAAATTTACCTTTCCTTCTCTTAAGTGGGTAAAAGAGCAATGAATGCTATTTACATACTCTGTACTTCAGCATCTGGTGAGCTGGTTTTAATTTTTGAAAAATAAAATTAAGAATAGTGTTAAGACATCCAAATGATTGTGATATATGGTGTGGATCATCCACTTGAGCTTAGGCCTAAATAGACACAGAATATGGAGATTCCACCAAAACCGGCTAAGCAGGATTTATATCAGCTGTGAGCACAGCTGGATATTATATTTTGGCTAGTCTTGAAAAGAGATTAAATGATGGGAAGAAAACCTCTTATTCTCAGTGAAGCTTCATCTGAAAATTGCAATGTTTCAGTATTTTATTATATGTCTCAACCGTGTCTGCATCCTGAAGTTTTATTCCTCTAAGTTTATACATTATGGGTCACAAGATTATGAGTCTAATGTTTTGAACTTAAGTCAGGGCCAAGAGAGAGAATTCTCTTAGGGATTTATCTTAGATTATGTGAGAGGTACAATCTTAAATAGAAACTACCATCAAATGATCCATATTGTCACTCAACTTAATTACAAATGCCCTAATCAGTGATTCCAATTCCAGGGATCCCAACCACTAACTTCATCACCAACAAGTGGGGCTCAAACACTAATGGATGTATATATTTTTAATAAACATACCAAAAGCAATGTAGGGTCTCATTATAATCCCATACCAAAATTAAAGATAGTAAAATAATCAACAACCATTTAAAAATGTGTTCAACATCACTTATCATCAGGGAAATGCAAATCAAAATCACCAACTCACCTAGTTAGAATGGCAATGGCCAAAATGACAAATAATAAGAAATACTGGTAAGGGTGTGAGGATTAGGGAATTCCTGCACTATTGGTGGGAAATGCCATTAAACAGCATGGAGGTTCCTCAACAAACTAAAAATGGAATTACCATGTTATCCACCAATCTTATTTCATTTGAATATGTATTTGAATAAATATCCAAATGAAATTAAATTAGTATGACGAAAAGATGTCTGCACTCACACGTTTTTTGCACCACTATTCACGGTAACCAGGATATGATATCAACCTAAGGGTCTGTCAGTGGACAAATGCTAAAAGAAAATATGTCGCATGTGTACATGTGTCTGTATATGTATGTCCCACACAATGGATACTATTCAACTATAAAAAAGAAAGAAATTCTGTCATTTGTACTGACATGGATTAAACTAGAGGATATTATGTTAGGTGAAGTAAGCCAAGCACAGAAGGCCAAATAAGTAACGACTCATGGAATCTAAAACAGTTGATGTCATAGAAGCAGAAAGTAGAATAGTGATTTCCAGGGACAGGAGAAGAGGGAAAGGAGAGGAGGGGTAAAGGTTGGTCAATGGGCACAAAACCAAAGCTAGACAGTAGAAATAGTTCCGATGTTGTATTGCACAGTAGGGTGATTGTACTCAACGAAAATACACTGTATACTTTAAAATAGCTGGGAGAGAGGATTTAAAATGTTCTCAAGGCCAGGCACAGTGGCTCACAACTATAATCCTAGCACTCCTGGAGGTTGAGAAAAGTGGATTGCTTGAGCTCAGGAGTTTGAGACCAGAGGAGAAAGAACAAGACGTATCTCTACCAAAAATAGAAAAAAAAACTAGCCAGGCATTATGGTGGACACCTGTAGTCCCAGCCACTCAGGAGGCTGAGGCAAGAGGACTGCTTAAACCCGTAGAGTTTGAGGTTGCTGTGAAACAAGCCATGCCACTCTATCCAGGGTAACAGAGTGAGA
>CAUYRH010118082.1:0-12575 GCA_963574655.1 Perodicticus potto
GTGTATGGGTTCCTTGGCCAGGAAACGAATGAATGCAGTCCCTTCCGCCGGGGGGAAGGTGAATGAGTGCATCAATGAATGGACATAGTTCATCCATGGAATTCAGGCCTAGGAAATTCACAAGAAACTGACCTAGGCATAGGAAATGGGGGTTCCACATTTAGTCCCAAGTGTAAAGTGAAGGAGACACCAAGGCACAAGTGTCTCCTCAAAACTGAAAAGCTTCTGCACAGCCAAGGACACAGTAATTAAAGAAAATAGAAAACCTTCAGTATGGGCTCGGTGCCTGTGGCTCAATGGGCTAAGGCACCAGCCGTGTACACCTGAGCTGGCGGGTTTGAATCCAGCCTGGGCCCGCCAAACAACAATGATAGCTGCAACCAAAAAAAAATGGCCGGGCATTGTGGGGGGCACCTGTAGTCCCAGCTACTTGGGAGACAGAGGCAGGAGACTCGCTTGAACCCAGGAGTTGGAGGTTGCTGTGAGCTCTGATGCCACAGCACTCTATCCAGGGTGACAGCTTGAGGCTCTGTCTCAAAAAAAAAAAAGCAAACCTTCAGTATGGAAAAAAATTATTTGCATGGTATGAAACTGACAAAGGTTTGATAACTAGGATATATAGAGAACTCAAATTAATCAACAAATAAAAGAGTAAATAATCCCATCTATCACTGGGCAAGAAACATGAACAGAACCTTCTCTGAGAAAGTCAGAGGAAGAGCTAATAAATATACAAAAAAAAATGCTCATCATCTTTCATCATCAGAGAAATGTAAATCAAAACCACCTTGAAATATCACCTAACCCCAGTAAAATTAGCACACATTACAAAGTCCCAAAGTTGCAGATGTTGGCATGGATGTGGAGAGGAGAACACTTTTACACTGTTGGTGGGACTACAAACTAATACAGCCTCTTTGGAAAGATGTATGGAGAATACATATGGATTCTCCTCTTTGGAGAATCCTCAAATAACTCAAATTAGATCTCCCATTTGACTCTGAAATCTCATTGCTAGGCATCTATTAAGAAGGAAAAAAATCCTTTTATCACAAGAACATTTGCCCTAAATTGTTTATCACAGCTCAATTTACAATCACCAAAATGTGGAAACAACCTAAATGCCCACTAACCCAGGAATGGATTAACAAACTGTGGTATATGTATACAATGGAATACTATTCAGCCATAAAAAGAGGATGACTTCATATCTTTTGTATTAACCTGGATGGAGTTGAAACCCAGTCTTCTTAATAAAGTACCATAAGATGAGATAGCAAATATCCAAAGTATTCAATGCTGACATGAAGTGAATAGATGATCTGATGCATGCCTACAGAGGAGAAAAACTCATCTCAATTCAAGTTGGGAGAGGGGGAACGGAGGAGAGGTGAGAGGGAAGGAGGAGGGGTATTAGTGTGCTCCAACTTAATTGGCACCATGTAGGGCTGTATGACACACATTTGGGGTGCAGGACACAACTACTAGAGGGACTCTACCTAACAAATTCAAATATTATGACCTGTTTGTTTGTACCCTCACACTAACCTGAAATTGAAAAAAAAAAACCCACACTGGTTCCTTGTCTATATAGCTGTGCCAATTTCAGGGGCAGGAGAAGTATCCATCTGTAAATGTATCCATTTATTCTGTACCAAAATCTTTTTGGCTATTTGTTAGACATACTCTTGGGTGGGAGTTTTGGTTATCAGAGTCTGTGGGCTTTAAAAGCTATTTTTTGAACTTTGTATGTTGTACTATATTCATCACTGCATAACCAATTACCTCAATACTTAGTGGCTGAAACAAACATTTTCAGTCTATTCTTATTGTTCACAATAGTTATTTTCAATAAGATCATGGCATACACTGAACTAGTGAATCTGATCCATTGCTCTAAGAGCTTAGGTTCCTGCAAGCTTCTGTCACAGTATTCTCATCAATCAACCAATATATAATTTTATTTCATGTGTTTCTTTTTACAGACTCCTTCTTTAATACATGCTGTTAATTCATTAACATTGAACTCACAGCTAACAGTACTGTAACTCACACCTTAATGAAACTTTCCTAACATCTGCAGTTTCTCCATAAGGCACATCACAGTCATCTTGTGCCTTGGAACACTAGACAGCACTTTGGCACTATACATTGGGTAATTTCAAACAGAAAAATCATCTACAAAAACCACATAAATGCCGAAAATGTAGTACAAACCAAAGGATACTTTGTTTACAGTGTGAGAGCTGACACCAAATGAATAGCCATTCCCTTGTTTGACCTCAGCTGGAAAAGTGCAAATCAGATCATGCAGATTCTTCACTGCTCTGTACATGTCTAGGATGACCACAAACATATCACAGGTATTGATTTGGGGTTTATAAATACATTTTATATAGTTTCAAGTACAGAATCCATGAACAATGAGTCTTGACTGTATTATTGCACTGTCTCTGCAGGGGAGATATCTGAGAGTAGCTTAACTGATTTTAACTTACTCTCTTGAACTGAATTTGCATAATACTTTCTCCCCAGAGCTTTCCCTAATTAAGAAAAGAGTTGGGTGGCACCTGTGGTTCAGAGTAGGGCGCTGGCCCTATATACCAGAGGTGGTGGGTTCAAACCCAGCCCTGGCCAAAAAGAAACACTGCAAAAGAAAGAAAAAAGATTTAAGTCACTTCTTTTTATGTTCCTTGTGTCTACTTTTATCATATTATTTATTAGACTGCCACACACTATTATAATAACTTGTCTTTCTCAAAAGTCAATTGTAAGCTCTTCCAGGGCAGAAACTGTATCTTATTCATTATTTTATTTCTAGCACCTTGAACAAGGGTTGGCTTTAAAAAGAGTTCTCAATAATTCTTGAATGGTCAATTAATTAATGTAGTGTTAAGAAATAGTGCAGTCAATGTCAGCATGGGAATACCTATGTGCTTCTTAAATGTACAGAAATATTATGTATTTTAATTTGTAATTATCAATGAAAACCCATTATCCTTCTTAAAATATTAGCTCTGAAATCTGTTATTTGCACCAAGATATTTAGAAATGTTATATAGGTATTAATGGATAGTTATAACTAGAAAAGAAAAAAGTTAGTAAAATAGCAAAAGAATCATTATTAATCTCAAAATAGGAAAATTTTGAGCTGTGAAAAAAATCTTTCAAGTTACTATCAAAGACTGTGAGTGGCTTTTACCATAATTTCAAACTAACAAATTAGCTTGCTGTTGTTACAAGGAGAGAGAACACAAATTAACAGCAACAGGAATAAAACGGAGAAATCATTAGAGATAGTATAGCCATTAAAATGAGAATATGGGAATATTTTGAAAAACTCTATGCCAGTACACTTGATAATTCAAATTAATTGGACAATTACATAGTTCAACAAAAACAAATAGAAATATTTAAAAATACCCACTCCTATTAAAGAAATTAATATCAGTTTTTTTTTCCCACAAAGAACTTAAGATAAGAGGCGGCACCCATAGCTCAGTGGGTAGGGTGCTGACCACATACACTGAGGCTGCTGGGTTTGAACCCAGCCCAGGCCAGCTAAAATAATAATGGCAACCGCAAAAAAAAATAGCTGGACGTTGCGGTGGGCACCTGTAGTCCCATCTACTTGGGAGGCTGAAGCAAGAGAATTGTTTAAGCGCAAGAGTTTGAGGCTGCTGTGAGCTGTGACACCACAGCACCCTGTGTCACCAGGATGACAGCTTGAAACTCTGTCTCAAAAAAAGAAACAAAAAGAACTTTAGGTAAGAGATATACTGTTGAATTTTGCCACCCATTTAAGAAAAAAGTGGTACATGTCATACATAAACTTTCAGAAATTAGTGCAAGATAGAACACTTTCCATTACAACATATGAAACCAGAAAAACTGGTACCAAATTATGGTGAAAATATTACAATAGAAAAATTACAGACCAATATTCCTTATAAGACAAAAGGTAAAATCCATAACAAAATATTAAACAATCCAATCCAATATTAATCTATCCAATTCTAATCCATACTTAAAAAGAGTAATATGCTATTACCACATGGAGTTTATCTCAATTAGGTTGGTTTATTGTTTTAAAAAAATCAATATAACAGTTATGCACATCAGCAAGATGGTAGAATATGAGGTCACCCATTTGTATTCTCCAACAAGAATTCTTAACCCACCCACAGACAAAATAGTCTGTTTGTGCAGGCTTGGGATTCAAGCCCAAGACTTAGAAATATTTTGGGAGCGCAGACTATACTTAGGTATATTCCTAGTTTCAGGCCCAGAAAAGGGCTTATTTCCCAAAGGACTTGGCTTCTGCTCCACATGGACTTGACCTTACTACCAGAAAAAATCTTCTAGGGGTTCTAGGAGGAATCATACACACTACTGCCTCAGGAGACAGGCTCATCTACATAGACAGGCCTATCAACATTAATCTTAGCAGTGACCTGAAAATTATCCTATAACTCATCACTCATGGTCTCAGCTTAGTACATCTCTCACAAGTATCCAGAGAGAGACCAAACCATATGTATTAGTAGGACAATTTTGCTGGTCTCTGTCCCACAGTAGATTCTTTTTTGTTTTGTTTTGTTTTTTTATTAAATTATACCTATGTACATTAATGCAATTATGGGGTGCAATGTGCTGGTTTTATAGTCTGAAGGTGCCCTATCTTTTTCTGCAGCCACTCACTACTGCAATCTGAGAGTTTTCTCACCCATATAGAAAACTGCTAGGAGACATACCTATCTGAACAACCAGGACTGGTTTGCTAGCCTCTGTCACACAGCAGATCCTGAAGGGGCTATGTCTCAGCTCTAGCCCTCTCTCTGCAAACAAGAAGTTATCCCAATTGTGCATGAGACTTCTGGGGAGACTAGCTCATCTGAGCTACCAGGACAGGTTTACCTGCGTCCTTTTCACAGTAGATCATAATGAGGCTGTCTCTCAATTTCAGCTCCAGAGTTACTCTTCCTGTGCAGAAAACTCCTGGGAGACACACCTGGGCAAGCTTGCTGAGCTCCAACCCTCACCAGATCCTGAATTATCCTTGAAACCAAGTTTTAACCCCTCCCAGCTATGATCTCGCAGGAGCTCTGCCTAGCCAAGGTCTTAATGGAAGACATGCCACCTGAGTCAAGGCAGATTTGCCACCCTCTGCTGCTTAGAAGATTTTGAATGCCCTATCTCAGTTTTAACGCCTCTTGTCTGTGAACTGAGAGCAGTTCTGCCTGCCCAGGGACCGGGAGTAATACACATCTAACAGTGTCCAGCATGCTAATGTTCTTACCTTGATTTCATTGTGGATGCACAAATAGCCTTAAAACTTGGGTCTAGACTTGTCCAGCCACAGTCTGAAATCAGGCCTGCTCAGCCAGGAACCCACCAGGACAAATATCTATCCATAGCCCTGTGGATCCAAAACAACCCTGTGCCTCAATTATAGACCCTCTCAGAGCAAGCCCAGGGATCTGTCCAATGATCCAAAAGGAGTGTCCCCTGGGGACCCTAATATAGATACATCCATCAGTGCACCTGGTAACTTGTCTACTGTCTGAAAACCCTAAAATGGACCCACATTTTCCATATACCAAGAGCTTATTATAGGCAATCCAGTCTACCCAAGGACTAGATAGGCTCCACACCCAGTAAAACCCCTGGGAACAGGCCTGCCAACTGTGATTCCTACTGTAGCCTCAGCATCAACCATGTGACCTAAATCTAGTGCTACTCAACTGTGATCCCAGAAACAATCCCACTATTCTGAGACCCTATTAGGAAAGGACTTTAACTTACCAAAACTAGTCTATGAAGACTGAAAGAAGTATTTATTCCTTCAAATGTACAGACACCAAAACAAGATTAAAAGGACAACGAAGAATCAGGTAAACATGATACTACCAAAGGAAAAACTCATGAATTTCCAAAAACTTACCCCAAAGAAATTGAGACATACAAATTGCTTAAAAAAGAATTCAAAATGATTATCTTAAAGAAGCTCAATGAGATGCAAGAATACTTCTAAAAACGCATGAACAAAATGAGAAATATAATAAAGAAATAGAAACCATCAAAAAGAACCAAACAAATCCTGGAGCAGGAAAATATAGTGACAGAACTAAGAATTCAATAGAGACTTAATCATGCAGAAAAAAGAATTAGCCAATTCAATGACAAATCAAGGAAAAGAGGGAGACAAAAGAAGCCGAAAGCTTATGTAAAGAAATACTGTAAAAAAACTTCACAAATACAGAAAGTGCATAGGGCACCAAGCAAGATAAATTCAAAAGAGAATATTCTGATCCACACTATAATCAAATTGTCAGCACTCAAAGAAAAAAAAGTACTCTAACTTGTAAAGAACTATGCCAGATGGTTATATACATAATTCTTAATTTTATCAACTTCCAATGAAAGAAAAGAAATTTAGATAGGTTAACTTCCAGAAGGCTACATTCATGTGTGGTGAAGCTGGAATTTAAATTCAGGTCTGTCTGGCTGCAAAGTCCGTCTTCTGAATTTTAATGAAGTTACTGAAAATTTTCTTCATGGATCATGGCATGCTGTTATGATTTATCTGGCTGAATATTATAATTACAGAAACCGTAGCAGCTGCATCGATACCAACTATTTTTCTTATGATTCTTAATGATCAATTCCCAATAAATAAAATTTCCATAGAAGCTCCTCAACAATAGGGTCTGTATGTGGGTCAGTTTATATGTTTCCTTCTGTAAATCATCTTAATAATAGAAAAATTAATATAAGAAGGCTTCTAAGAGGCACCAGAGGCCTTATAATTCTAAAGTCAAGAAAACAACTATAAGAGTAGCACTAACTCTCAATTTCTGGGAAATTAAGGAGGAAGAGAAGACTCTGAAGTATTTTCAGAATTCTAAATGAGAGTGTCACATTTTGAAATCATTGACAAACATACTTATGTGAGCCCTCATTTTAATTCATAGATTCTATTAAAGTACTTAATCCCCACTTCAATGAAAATAAATAGAAGAAAGACCTCAGAAACAACAGTAATACATAATATCCATAATATCCAAACAACAGTAATACACAATGTTCATAACTTGAAAGACATTGAAAAAGACAAGATTAAAGAAATACTATTTTCACTATGCACTAAACATATAAATGAAGTTTTTATATATGTTTAGAATGCTCTGAAGGTGAGATTCAACTGCCAGTAATAATTAAATCTATCTCAGTTATGTAAGGAAAGGGGCTAACTTCTTTTTTCTTATTTATGGTTTAATGTAAATCTTTATGCACAGTGATAGTAGGGTAAAAAAGTTTGGTGAAATATGACTTAGTTCTTACACTTCATGCCTTGGTCAAGAGAAGTAGTAAACCAAGGTACACTGGGGTATTTAGGATACTCTTAGCAAGGTGATGATTCAATGGGTTTGTGTGCAAACCTTGAAGAAAAATGTAAAACGTCATGTATGCAAGTATATCAGTTGATACACTCTCACTCTGGCTATAATAGAGCCTTTATAACTATGTTCTCTAGGGAACTATGTTCTCTAGAGGTCCAGAATAGTTGATTTTTTGGAGGGTAGTCACAGTGAATTAACAGGTGTCTACTGGCACTAAGGACTTTACTACCTGCTTCCTTCTTTAAACACATTCAGCTACATTATCAAAACATTCTGATTTTCACTACAATTACCTTGGAAGGGTTTTACAATATAAATAAGGAAATATGAAAATATTCTTTTCAGGAAAAGCTGTTGCAGAGGTGTCCAACTTGTGGGCAGGGTGTTGCATGCTGATTTTGTGAGGACATTTTTATGCCTATCTTTGGTGTTGGATATTACAAAAATTATGCACAGTTTTTTTGTTTGTTTGTTTGTTTGTTTGTTTTTGCTAATCAGCTTTCATTAGTAATTGTGTATTTACTGTGTGGACCAAGACAACAATTCTTTGTTCAATGTGTGGCAGAAAAAAAACAAAAATTTATACACTGCTGCATGTAATATCAGTGAATATTATACTTTTGCTCAAACGTGAGGTCTTTTTACAAAGAGCAGTATTCATCAGTTGCACTGCATTGTTGACATATATTTCATTAACAGAATAGAAAACTGTCTTACATTTGCAGTAAGTTGGTTTCATGAAGCTAGAGATAGTTTCTCCTTAAGTATAAGTGTGCTAGTACACGGAAATACTACTCAGATTGAATAATTTCTTCTCTAATTTATAACAAAATATCTATGCATACAGGACGAAAATAGTCCAATTCTCTCTTTTCTCTCCCTACTTACTCTGAGGAAAGTCATGTGTGGACACAGCAAGCAGGTGGCCATCTACAAGCCAGGAGGAGCACCCTCACTCAAAACCAAATTTGCCAGAGCCTTGGTCTTGAACTTCCCTGACATCAGAGTTATGGGAAAATAAATTTCTCATTTAAGCCACCCAGTACGTGATACTTGGCTACAGCATCCCACAGTGACTAATACATGATCCCTTCTATTTCAAGGTGCCACAACATTACATATACAAAAGCATAAACTTCCCTTAGAAAACCCTAAGAAATTGTTTAGTTACAGAGGTCTTTTTAAAGTATATGTTTATTGTTTGTATTTAGTCAAGGTAATTTCAAATATAAGAACTTCCTACAAAGATTTTCAAACAATCTCAAATGAGCATGAAAAACCTCCTCAAATTAGATGCCTGTATGTTTGGTCTTATCTTCCTAAATTTAATAGCTAGAAAGGATCATTTCACTAGGTCAACATGTTTTCCATTAGTAAATATTTTCTTTCCATTTTGAATAACTCTTCAGTGTTAATGAAGGCTAAGGGACTAGCATCTGAAAAGTATTTATGTCTGATTAAGACCCTGGGTAAAAACTATTTTCTTTTTTATAAGAAGGCACTTCTTTCTTGCAGTACCCAGGAGAAAATCTGAAAAGTACCTTGTAATTATGAAAGTTTTCCATAAGAATTTCAAAGAATTGCACAAACAAATCTAAATTGAATTATAAGATTTTATTTAAATTTAAAGTATCCCTAGAACACCTAAAGTAGAGATATGTTGATGTGAATTGAATTGAGTTTATTTGAATTCAATTGAATATTTCATTTCTTCATATGAAAGTACAAGATACAGTACGCACAAGCTACTTTACCAAATATAATGGCAATTGTATAATACTTCTTTTTTCATCTAATAAGTATTCCCCTGTTAATTGAGTATTTAGTTTTTATTCTTATGGCCAGGGAATATTCACCTTAAGAAATATAAAAGAACATATATTTAAAAAATAAAAAAAAATAAAAAATAAAAGAAATATAAAAGAGAAGCAATATAAGGAGACACCTATTACAAGCAACTTAATTTGCTATCATTTCCTTTAATCTCTTTCATCTATGCCTGCTTTTTTAATGTGACCCAATCAATATACGACTACAATTATTTCTTATGCAAGGGATGATCTGTATTCTTTTATGATGTTAAAAGAGAAAACTTAAAAGACCTGCATGTATACCATACAAATATCAAATGCACACATGTTAAAGATTTATTTAACTCATTCATAAAGTTAGGTAACTGGCAAAATGTTGCAATCAGTTTAAAAGGGAAATCGAAGAACCAGAAACTTATGTGAAATAAAAGAAAGTTGAAATAATTTTACAAAGACTCAAAAATGGCTTTATTCCATGAGAGCACTTGTGAGGTGGGGAGAGAGGGAAATCAACTGAATCTCGCCTACACAATTTATTTGCATTTTTATTGACAAGTATTATTTCTTATTGCTAACACTTATCTATACATGCATAGTCACAAAGTAGTCCAGATGTAATTTGAATTTGAATCAGTAGCCCACAAAGAGAAGATAGTCTATTATTTTGTTGTTGTTATTGGTGTTTAGTATAAATGTCCAAAGAGCGGTCTGCCATTGCTATTTCATGGCTCAGGTTATTCTGGAGAAATCAAACTAGTCTGTCCCCCATGCACAGACAATTGCTGGAGTGCATAGAGCATCTTCTCAGACTGGTCACTTTCTGAAATGGATCTATCAAGATAATAAATTCAAATCCAGTATCTGTCTTCAGAGTTTCAGCTAATATATCATTGTTCTCATAGTACCCAAACTAGAGGCCAGAAGGACAGATTAATCAACCTGATAATGTCCAGGCAGTTAGAGAAAACTTTGTTTTTCTTGGAAAATCATGCATGATAGCACACACTTCTGTGTCATCCAATTTATATTCTATGATGATTTTAAAAAATAGTTCTCATCTTTTGACATGCAAATAATTGTCAGAAAAGATGACTTCTCCCCCTCCGTGGGAAAGCCCATTTTGTCCCCTTTTGTATATTCACTTCAACATTCCATAATTCCATTAAATCTGTACTTGTTTGACTTCTCCTGTGACTGGTTTGAGGCCTCTTACTAGTTTATTTCATTTAGGGAGAATAAAATCTTTCATACGTACTTTTTTGGTATCTGTGTGAGAATCATGATTCCACTTTCCTTTGAAGATTATTCTTTAACTATAGCAAGGTGGAAACGACCTTCCTGCATGTACTGTTTTTGCAAATGTTAAGTGGCATATTTTCACTCAGTGTGACATGGACCCTGTCAATAGCAGACTGGAAACAGAGCATTAATTACAGCCAAATGTTATGACATTTTGTTGTATCCATTTCGATTAAGCCTAATAAATCAGTGCTCTCTTTCAAGACAAGAAACTAGCCAGGGAGGATGACATACTCATAAGTCTTTTTGCTTTGAAATCATACAAATGTCATGAGACATCTACACCTCTCACTAATTTCCCCAGCTGAGGGTGATTTACTTTGTGCTCCAATGTGCAATGAGGAAATTAACTCCAGTTTATAAATAGGAAGAAATACATTTGCTTTTGGACAATAGGGAATCAAGAACACGTATGGAAAGAAACAGTTCATTATTCTAGGAAGAGTGAATTTGTCAAGTGAAAATTCAGAAGAAGAAATAATAATGTGACAGTACGCTAATTGCCTTTAAACTCTAGTTTTTGCCGTATTATTAAACATACCAATAATTATATATAATAATAGAGATTTAAGAAGATAGAGTACCTCAATACAAATTTACATACAAGCAGAGGAATGTTGACTGCATGACATAATTAAATTTCTGCTACTCAGCTCCCAATATCCAGAGAATTCCCACTGTTTGTAATACTTTCTTCTTTTAATTAGCCTTCTCTCTAGCAGTTTTAAAAATCCATTATTGAACTGCAATTCTGGGAAGAATAACATATCAATTCCTTTATACCTCAGTATAAATATGTTATCAGATCAATTTCCTTCTGTATCAATAAATACTGGAATAACTTTGATGAAGTTAAATTCCAGTGGTGGTGCTGGGTGAGAGAAGCATACTTATGGGGCCCTCTAAGAAGGATTAAGGTTTCTGAATTAGAAACAAATGTAAATAAAAAACATTTTGATACAAATAAATTTTACTGATTTGAAAGTCTTCCAGTTTACTTGTTCTGCCAAACTGAATCCCTTTTCCTGACCTGGTATATATTCACTACAATGCATCAACACCTTCTTTCAATGCAATCTTGAAATAATTTAGTGAAGGGTAAGGTGTCTGGGGCCTGAGGCATGTGAGATTTTTCTTCACTATGCTTATTGAATGAATACATTTTATTTTTTTTTGTTTATTTTATTTCTTTTTAAATTGTTTTTATTATTAAATCATAGCTGTGTACATTAGTGCAATCACAGGCACAATGTGCTCACTTCATATATGATCTGAACTATTTTCATCAAACTGATTAACATAGCCTTCATGGCATTTTCTTAGTTACTGTATGAAGACATTTGTATTCCACATTTAGTAAGGTTTGCCTGTACCCTTCTAAGATGCACCGTAGGTGTGGCCCCACCAATTACCCTCCCTCCACCCCAACCTCACCTCTTTCCTCCCCTCCCTTGCCCCTTTCCCCATATTCTTGTGCTATAGTTGGGTTATAGCCTTCATATGAAAGCTATAAATTAGCTTCATACTAAGGCTGAGTACATTGGATACTTTTTCTTCCATTCTGAGATACTTTGCTAAGAAGAATGTTCCAGTTCCATCCATGTAAACGTGAAAGAGATAAAGTCTCCATCTTTCTTTAAGGCTGCATAATATTCCATGGTATACATGTACCACAATTTATTAATCCATTCGTAGGTCGATGGACACTTGGGCTTCTTCCATGACTTAGCAATTATGAATTGGGTTGCAATGAACATTCTGGTACAGATGTCTTTGTTATAATGTGATTTTGGGCCTAGTAAAGGATCGAATGGCACGTCAATTTTTAGATCTCTAAGTATTCTCCAAATATCCTCCCAAAAGGAACGTAATAGTGTGCATTCCCACCAGCAATGTAGAAGTGTTCCCTTTTCTCTACATCCACGCCAACATCTCTGGTTTTGGGATTTTGTCATGTGGGCTAATCTTACTGGAGTTAGGTGATATCTCAAAGTAGTTTTGATTTGCATTTCTCTGATGATTAAGGATGGTGAGCATTTTTTCATGTGTCTGTAGGCCATGC
>CAUYRH010118085.1:0-16945 GCA_963574655.1 Perodicticus potto
CCCCTGCACTTTCTTCTAATATTTTGATAGTTTCATGTCTTAAGTTTAAATCTTTAATCCTGTGGGAGTCTACCTTAGTTAAAGGACTCAGGACTTTTAAACAACTTGATCTAATTGACACAAAACTCCCACCCAACAATAGAATTAGCATTATAGTCAAGCGCACAAGGGTGGTTTACTGAGATAGATTATATTGTGTTTCATCAAATAAGTAACAGAAAATATATATTAGTAAATTTTAAAAGCATCAAATGTATTCTGTAACCACAATAAAATGAAATTAAAAATCTATACCAGAAAGATACCTATACCATACCCAAATACCTGGAAACTGACCAACATGCTTCTAAATAACATGGGTCAAAGAACAAATATCATACAGGAAACTATTAAGTATTTTGAACTTTATGAAAACAAGAAGTGGCATTGTAGTTTGTTGGAGGCAGTTTAAACAGATATGTATAGCATTAGAAAAATGTAAATTTTTTTTAGCCAATAATCTACCCCCAAGAATCTTGAAAAAGAGCAAGTCCTAAAGAGCAGAAGAAAGGGGAAAAAAAAAAAGAATGACAATCAGCGAGGTAAAATACAGAAAAAGGCAATAAATGAGTGAAACCAAAAGCTCATTCTCTTAAGACAATTTTGTCAGGACAAAAAAGAGAAACAACAAATAAAATCAAGAATTATTGATGAGATACTGCCAAAGATTATACAGACATTAAAAGAACAAAAGCATATTACCAGTAACTTTATGCCAATAAATTCAATAAATTATATTTTATTTGTGGTTTTATAGATGTGTACACATACCAGAACTCAAATAGTATATTTTAAATATATGCTGTTTAATGTGCATCATTTATACCTTGATAACACTGTAAAATAAAAGCTTTATCATGTCAGAGTATCTGCTGTACTTTGTGTCATCCGTTTTGTTCCTAGATATAAAGTACAAAATATTTCTTAAAAGCTCTAAATAGTCTGAATACTAATGAGTCTTTTTGTCTAAGTGTAAAACTAATGGCTTTCCCATTCACACACACTTTTCTTTTTCAGATTGAATATGAACACAGAGCACCAGAGTGCCGTCTGGGTCTTAAGGAAGGCCGTCCGTTCTCAGGGGTCACTGCGTGTCTGGACTTCTGTGCTCACGCTCATAGGGACTTGCACAACATGCAGAATGGCAGCACATTGGTAAGTGGAGCAGAGGGCAGCTCGGAGAGTAGAAGGCTGGAAGTAACCAGCATTCGAGTAGGGTAATAACTTTATGTTCTCTGTAGGTATCACTGAACAACAGTGTCTTCAGTGAATGATTGCAGTTGCAAGGTGACCTTCTGTAGCATAACTAGCACTCTTAATAGTAGGTTGTTGACACATTAGTAACAGCCCTAACAAGCATGTGAGAATCATGGAAATTTTTAGTGCTAATGACTGTACTGCTGGTTACAGTTAGCTTCCAGCTGAAATCATCACTAATCATGCATTGAGCAGCACTGCTCATTATTCAGTGTCAGTTTTACCTGGTAGGTTATAATTGGTTTAGCCAAGAAAACAAAAACAAAACCAGCAAACCCACCCAACAACAATAGAAACAAACAAAAAGCCAAGGTACCATCTCACCTTGCAGAGAGCAGTACAAATGAAAAACACATCATTGTCACAGTAACTACAGTACCTACTATAGAAGGTTCAGGGTGCAGAAGAGCCTGAGGACATTGTTCATGGAGTAAACTAGACTGGTCTTGTAACTGGAGGCCATGGTGCCGGGAGAAAATATATAAGGTCTTAGGGGTGGAGCAATGTTCCATACTGATGAACTCCAGGGTGTTGCCTTGCATGTAAAGGAATGTTCCAGAGTGGAGATAAGAATGAAAAAGTTCAGGTGAAGAAACTATAAATTAATCAGCCAAATGAGTCATCAACATGGTTTAGGTATAGTTGAGGAAGATGACCAGTGAGATTTAAGATGAAAAATAAATGCCAATCATTAAAATTGTTTTCTGGAATAGAAAATAATAATTCAGGGAGATAACAGACAATAGCTGAAATAATTTGAAGAAGGTGGAATGAAGTTTTCAACAGGAAGCAAAGAAGGTATTGGTTTAATTGGTCTAGATAAGAGATTGGAAAACTCTTCTGTAAAGGGCAAGGAAGCATTATATTGTAGGCTTTGCAGGCCATATAGGATCTCTCTTACATTCATGTTCTTTGCTTTGTGGCTTTAAAAAAAAAAAAACTCTTTGAAAACATAAAAACCATTCTTGGTTGCTAGCCATACAAACACAAGCTGCAAGACAGATTAGCTGTGGGCCCTCGTTTGCTGGGAACAAACACAAGGCCTCCGAACCACCCTAACATCTGAAATCATCACTAATCACACATTGAGCAGCACCGCTCATTATTGAAGAAAGATAGCTGGAGCTACAGTAGGTCTCAAAGATAAGCAAGTGGCACTCCAGCAAGGTGAGAGCTGGAAGATGAGAAAGATGGTCAGTATCAAGGGGAATATTTGCCTTGATAGAGCACAGGATCTGTGAAGTAAAATGGAAGGAAACATTAGCTAAGAACTCAGTAGAGTTAAGCTTGGATGGGAAAAGGTAACACATTGCTCAGAGACAAATCTGGAAGACTTTTGTGTGCAGGAAGTGACAAACTCATTATAATACCATTTCATGTTAAAATTATTTATAAAGGTCACTTGCTGTGATCATATTCCTTTCCATGATGTCTTCTAAAGATTTTATATTACCTTGTGCTTTAGGTCACTTTTTCCTATTGATCAAAAACACAAACAGGTGAGGCACAATGGCTCATGCCTGTAATCTCAACATTTAGAGTCTAAGGCAAGAGGATCACTAGAGGCCAGGAATTTGAGACCAGTCTGGGCAAGGAGACCCTGTTTCTATAAATATATATATTAATTAGCCAGCTTCAGCAGTGTGCACTTGTAGTCCCACCTACTCAAGAGGCTGAGCTAGAAGGATCCCTTGAGCCCAGGAATTGTAGTCTGTAATGAGCTACGATTGTGCCACTGTGCCCCAGCCTGGGCATAAAAGTGAGCCCCCACCTATTAAAAATATATTTATATTTATCTATCTAGCACACTCTCTCTCTGTATATATATATATATATCTTTCTTCAAAACCAATATAATTGTGCCTAACAAAAGAAAAAAGAACTATTAAAGCAACAAAAGTAGCTTTTTCCTCCCTTTTCAGAGTATCCACATGTATAGGGTGATATTTCACAAGAGTAACAATGAGTTCGTTAGATTTGACAGAGTACAGAAAAGGAGAGAAAAGAAAGCTTAAAAAGAGTATCAAGTTAGAATCTACAACTTGTAATTTTTTTACATTTTTGAAGGGGTTTGGGGTCACCAGATGAGGGGGTCTTGGCATGAGAAATAAGGAGGCTTGACACAAAGTCTGTGTTGGGGGACTGAGGAACTCTAGGAGGAGCCCTGCTGAGTAAACCTTGGCCACATGTTTATAAAAGGGGAAGAAGTAGAGGAAAGATGCTTGCTTTTAATATTAGCACTAATTAAGGAGGACATGGACAAGATCAAACAGAATGTCTCCACCTTTGGTTTTGCAAAAACCTTGAGCACAACCTCTGCCTCCAGCATCAAAAGACCTTTGGAATCTAGAGAATCTTTACTGTAACCATTAGGCCTGGTATTGCCACACCTCACACATACATTTTCTCTTGGAGGCCAGTTTTCTGATCTCCTACACGCACACAACTCACAGGACATTCTCGTGATTCTCCAGGTCTCTCAAGCAGGAAGTGAGTCTAATACTAAAGAACAGGGCTACATTTCTCCTGTACATTTTTACTCCGATATATTGTGGAAACTTCTTAAACAGTGAGTGAATTTCTTACACAGTTAGGTGTCAGAAGTGAGGAAAGAAGTGAAATTTCTATGTGTACAAAAGTATGAGATGAGGAAGCAAATGTGATGCTACCTAAAACACAGGAGATCATTTGGTAGAAGAAACTTTTAGTCTCTTTTTGAAGAGACTTCCCATCTGTTTTTGGAGTGGGAAAAGCAGGAGATGCTTTGTTTTAGTGGAAGTGTTGCTTCTTCCCTTAGCAGGAGGTTCCAACTTTTTTTTTTCCCCTGCCACATATTGGGGGAAAAAAAGTTGTCCTGGGCCACACATTAATACACAAACACTGACTAAAGCTGATTAATAAAAATTTAATAAAAAGGTCTATGCATACTTTTCATGATATCCAAAGCCGCAGATAAGCAGAACAGCCCCCCCTAGCAAGCAGCCCAAGGACCACAGTTTGGACCCTGCCTTGGGAGTCAGAAATGTATCACATCATAGTGGATAACAGTTCCTGATGAACTATAAATGAAGCTGTGGTAGGCGGGGAGACATGAACTTCTCTTTATCTTCCTGTACCATTTTGATGTTATCTTCATTAAGAACAAATAGATTCGATTTTACAGTAATGTATGTGCCACACTGGTCTGGTCCGGCTAAGCCACTGACACAAATCTAGATCCTGAGAGGGAGAAAGACGCACACACATTTTCCTTTGGGCCTGTCATCGAGGCTGTGATGTCTTGCTTCCCGCCCAGGTATGCACTCTCACCAAAGAAGACAATCGAGACATTGGAGGAAAACCGGAGGATGAGCAGCTCCATGTTCTGCCTTTATACAAAGTCTCTGATGTGGATGAGTTTGGAAGTATAGAGGCTCAGGAGGAGAAAAAACGAAATGGTGCCATTCAGGTACTGAGTTCTTTTCGACGGCAAGTCAGGATGTTAGCAGAGCCAGTCAAGACTTGCCGACAAAGGAAGCTAGAAGCCAAGAAAGCTGCAGCTGAAAAGCTTTCCTCTCTGGAGAACAGCTCAAATAAGAATGAAAAGGAAAAGTCAGCCTCCTTACGTATGAAACAGACCGAAAATACAAACCAGACAAAACAACTGGCAGGTAAATTTAATGTGAAGCATTGCAGATATATGTTGTATGATACTTAAAATAAAAGCGAACATTGTTAATTATGGAAGGTTACATCTTAGTTTTGTCCCAGAATCTTCTCTAAAGTAGCCATGGCCAGGCTTATGCTCTCAGAGATGGTAACGAGATATTGCACCATCAACTCAGCTTGACAGATAAGTTTGGATTTTATTCTGTAGTAAAAAACAGCAGTTTTTTTTTAACAGATAAGTGACATGGGGAAATTAGCGTTAATGTGCCAATGGCAGGTAAATCAAAATAGAAGTAGAGGAATTAATAGTTTGGAGACAGATGTAATAAACCAAGAGTGAGGTAACAAGATCTTGAATTCTGGCAGTAGCAGTGAAGATGTAGCAGAAATGATGCAAATTCATTTCTTCCAAAGTGAAAAAAATCAATGCATTGGTGGTATCAAAACATTGGAATGAAAAGAAAAACTGAAAGATGACTTCAAAGTGTGAAGCCTAAACTTAAACCTAAAACAGTACTGTTTCTTAAAATAAGAAGTTTGAAAACATGTGAAAGAGGGGGAGGAGAATGAGATACCTTTCTTTAGGTTGAATCAGCAGCTTAGGAGGGATCCTACAAGTGGCTCTATCCTATAAAACTTTCACACATCAAAACAGAAGACAGCAGGTGTGTGGGGGGAAATAATGTAATGAAGAATAATAAAATACATGTATTTAAAAAAAAAAAAAAAAAAACAGAAGACAGCAATATACAGCAACAGAACACCACGTGTCAGTACCAAGTGATTACTTTTCTTTCCATGGCCCCTTGTTTTATGTCTGCAGTAGTAGCAGTAGTAAAAATGCAAATTTTGGAGATGATATTGGCCTTACTATTAATAAAAGAAAAAGTATATCCTTTAAGTTTAGTGTACTAGTTTGCTTAGACCCAACTATCTTTGCATCACAAAGCCAAATTTCCCTACAGATTCGTTTCTAAGCTCAGAGGAACTAAGTCAAATAATTTAGAACATGCTATAAAGGTGCTTACTAAGTATTTGTTGATTTGTTGACTTACACTAATAAGTAAATCCTGTCCACTCCCTGATATCTCCTTTAGGTTGGCTATGAAGTACAGTCAGAACTTGTGTCTTTCCTCCCTTCTAACTGGTTTCTGCAGATAAAAATCACTTCAGTTCTTAGAACTGCCAGTGCAGTTCTATCTATTTGTTCTTAACTCATAGGACCTTTCTTTTCTTTTTTTTTTTTTTCAAGTAAGGGCATAAAATGAAGTGTGACTTCTGAAAGTTTCACTTGCAAAGCTAAAAGTTTCTTTAAAGTGTTATCTACCATGACATAAATTTCCTTCCTGGAAAGGAAATACATAAGGTGTTTTTTCCGACTAAATGAGTGTCATTCTTTTTCTCATAACATTTCCTGAATCTTCCATAACAAATCTTATGTTACTTCAAAATAAGACATGGTCCCTTCCCTTCTAGGAGCTTAGCAGTGGGGATGGAGAAAAGGGTTAAAAACAGATAATTACAATGTGACTATTGCTTTATCGCATCTGTGTTTGCAGTGAGTGTTACAAGAGCACTAGAAGATGAGAAGACAGAAACCTTTGAGGAGGGGCTGAGGAAGCTGAGGCAGGGGAGGGAGATGGTGTGGAGGGAGGAGAGCACTTCAGACGGAGGCATGTTCTGAAGCTCCAGAGAACGTGATTCCATTCCATGGAATGGCTCTGAAGGTTTATTACATTTTCCTTTATCCAGTGTTAGAAGTTATGCATTTTATTACTAATGCTATGGACATAAATAATTATGTTAGGCAGTGATCATGACCCTGACCCTGCTTCTGTCCTTGTCAGTCACATGTTCTCACTAGCCTTCATTAAACAGTAATCGAGCATGTTTACCACTCTGTTACCATCCACAGAACTTTTGCGACTTTCAGGACCAGTCATGCAGCAGTCACAGCAGCCCCTGACTCAGCCATTACAGAAGCAGCCACCACAGCCATCGCAGCCACCGCCACCCCCACAGAGACCGCAGCAGCCCCTGCCACAGCAGTCACATCACCCCGTGACGAGTAACTCTCAGTCGGAGGCTGTCAGCTCTTACTCTGCTTCTGGATCCACCAATCCATACATGAGACGGCCCAACCCAGTTAGTCCTTATCCAAGCTCTTCACACACTTCAGATATTTACAGAGGTGCCAACCCTATGAACCCCTATTCCACCTCATCTCAAGCTGCAGGTTCATATTTGAATTCTTCTAATCCCATGAGCCCCTACCCTGGGCTTCTGAGTCAGAATAACCAATATCCATCATATCAGTGCAATGGAAATGTATCAGTGGACAACTGCTCCCCGTACCTGGGTTCCTGTTCCCCCCAGTCTCAGCCCATGGACCTGTACAGGTATCCAAGCCAAGACCCTCTCTCAAAGTTAAATCTCCCACCCGTCCATACATTTTACCAGCCGAGGTTTGGAAGTAGCCAGAGTTTTGCTTCTAAGTACTTAGGCTATGGAAACCAAACTATGCAGGGAGACGCCTTCAGCAGTTGTCCCATTAGACCGAGTATACACCATGTCGGGACATTTCCTCCTTATTCCACTCACGAGCTGGAAGGCCACTTCACAGGAGCCACCTCTAGAGTACCACCCAAATTGAGCAATACAAACATAGACTATAAGAAAGGAGAGCATCATCCGTCTTCTCACATAATCCACAACTACAGTGCCGCTCCCGGCCTGTTCAACAGCTCTCTTCATGCCCTGCACCTCCAAAACAAAGAGAACGATCTGCTTTCCCACACAGCCAACGGGCTGTCCAAGGTGCTTCCGGGCCTCGCCCCCGAGAGCGCTGCCTGCGTCCACGGCGGCCTCCACGGGCTGACCGAGGCTCACGGTCAGGGTCAGGAGCGGCAGCCCTCGGCCCCCGCGGCCGACGACGAGGAGGTCTGGTCGGACAGCGAGCAGAGCTTCCTCGACCCCGACATCGGGGGCGTGGCCGTGGCGCCCACGCACGGGTCGATTCTCATCGAATGTGCGAAGCGCGAGCTCCACGCCACGACGCCCTTAAAGAACCCCAACAGGAACCACCCCACCAGGATCTCGCTCGTCTTCTACCAGCACAAGAGCATGAATGAGCCCAAACACGGCTTGGCGCTCTGGGAAGCCAAAATGGCCGAAAAAGCCCGCGAGAAAGAAGAGGAGTGTGAAAAGTACGGTCCCGACTACGTGCCTCAGAAAACCCACGGCAAGAAAGGGAAGCGGGAGCCCAGCGAGCTGCATGAGCCTCCGGAGCCCACCTACCTGCGCTTCATCAGGTCCCTCGCGGAAAGGACCACGTCCGTGACCACAGACTCCACAGTGACGACGGCTCCGTACGCCTTCACGCGGGTCACGGGGCCTTACAACAGATACGTATGACGTGGCCCCTGTGTTGGTTACCTCATGTGAAAAGCCCACACCGACCTGTCCGTAGAGTAGTTCCCGTGCAGTGGGCAGTGGGGACAGGCACAGTATTCATGCAAAGGTGGTGGGGGAAACCTCAGCTCACCAGCAAAAAAGGGGTAATCTTACCATAGCACTTAATTTCCACTGACTCCCGAGTGGTCACAGATGGCATCTAGGAAAAAGACCAAAGCATTCTATGCAAAAAGAAGGTAGGGGAAAAAAAGTGTTCCCCAATTTACATTTTTAAACACTGGTTCTATTATTGGACGAGATGATACGTAAATGTGATTTCCCCCCCCCCCCTTACCACTCTACACATCTGTGACCACTTTTAATAATATCAAGTTTGCATAGTCATGGAACACAAATCAAACAAGTACTGTAGTATTACAGTGACAGGAATCTTAAAATACCATCTGGTGCTGAATATACAATGTACTGAAATACTGGAATTATGGCTTTTTAACATGGCAGTTTTTACTGTAATCTTAATATTAACTTTTATTTATCAAAATAGCTACAGAAAGCCTAAATGATTAGCAGCAAAACACTGAATTGTTTGGATGTTCAAAGAAATGGTGCTAAGAAAATGGTGTCTTTAATAGTTGAAAATTTAATGCCTTTTTATCATCAAGATGCTATCCGTGTACTCCAGTGCCCTTGAATAATAGGGGTACCTTTTCATTCAAGTTTTTACCATAATTACCTATTCTTACACAAGCTTAAGTTTTTAAAATGTGGACATTTTAAAGGCCTCTGGATTTTGCTCGTCCAGTGAAGTCCTCGTAGGACAATAAACGTATATATGTACATATATACACAAACATATGTATATGTGCACACATGTATATGTATAAATATTTTAAATGGTGTTTTAGAAGCACTTTGTCTACCTAAGCTTTGACAACTTGAACAATGCTAAGGTACTGAGACGTTTAAAAAAACAAGTTTACTTTCATTTTAGAATGCAAAGTTGATTTTTTTTTTTAATGAAACAAGGAAAGCTTTTAAAATATTTTTGCTTGTAGCCATGCATCTGCTGATGAGCAACGTGTCCAGGCCAGTTAAATCCAAAATGGGGCTTACTGGATTCAAGGGAATACTTTAGTCCACAATACACATGTTTTCTGGTGCTCATCTCACATGCTATATACTGTAATACAGTTTTATACAAAATTGTATGACAAGTTCATTGCTCAAATATGTACAGTTTTAAGGATTTTCTATTAACTGCAGGTAATAATCAGCCGCATGCTACAGACTCAACAAAGCTAGTTCACTTAAGCCTATGCTGTTTCATGGATCTGTATGCTCTTCAGAGAACTGAATGGCAGCCTGCCTTTGTGTTGATAATTATGTACATTGTGATGTTGTCATTTCTTAGCTTAAGTGTGCGCTTTACCAGAAGATAGAGCAGACTGATGCCTGCATAAGATAAACAAACAGGGTTAGTTCTATGTGAATCTGTTGGTAAAAAGAAACAAGAAAACAGGCAGCTGGTTTGCTGTGGTGGTTTTAAATCATTAATTTGTAAAAAGAAGTGAAAGAATTGTATAGTAAATTAAATTGTAAACAAAGCTTTTTTAATGTAATGCTTTAGTATTTTAGTACTGTAAAAAAATTAAATATATACATATATACATATATATATATATATATGGATTTAAAGCAGAATTCACATCATGATGGTGCTACTCAGCCTGCTACACGTATATCATAATGTGAGCTAAGAATTAATTAAAGATTTGAGTGATGTTCCTATTTGTCATATACCTCAACACTAGTTTGGCAATAGGATATTGAACTGAGAGTGAAAGCTTATAGCATTGTGTACCATCATTTTTTTTTCCAAATCTTTTTTTTTTAATTATTAAAAGCATACCTTTTTTCAATACTTGATTTCTTAGCAAGTATAACTTGAACTTCAACCTT
This sequence comes from Perodicticus potto, assembly GCA_963574655.1. Classification (NCBI taxonomy): domain Eukaryota; kingdom Metazoa; phylum Chordata; class Mammalia; order Primates; family Lorisidae; genus Perodicticus; species Perodicticus potto. The sequence continues at coordinate 10,318 of CAUYRH010118085.1, forward strand.
TTTGTTCTAAAAATTCAGGGATATTTCAGCTCATGTTCTCCTTATGCCAACATGTCACCTGTGTTTATGTAAAATTGTTGTAGGTTAATAAATATATTCTTTGTCAGGGATTTAACATTTTTATTTTGAATCCCTCCTATTTTACTTGTATATGTACTGATGTAACAAACTAATTTTGTAAATCTGTTGGCTCTTTTTATTGTAAAGAAAAGCATTTTAAAAGTTTGAGGAATCTTTTGACTGTTTTAAGCAGAAAAAAATTACATGAAAATAGAATGCACTGAGTTGATAAAGGGAAATTTGTAAGGCAGTAGTTTGACAAGTGGCTGTTGGCTAGAGTTTTAACTCTCTAAATAAAGCTTTTCTGATCCTGTAAATGATACAGATACGTACTCTGAGGACTTTCCCAACAGACAGAACACCTAGAGGTATGGGGTGCAATAAACTGTACAGTTACATTTTGGACTTAAAAACATTTCAGCTTACTAGCATTTCAAATAAATTCTTCATCAAAGGAGGCCTTTGGGTTTAATTGGTCAAATCCTTATAAGATGGATTTTGTCTTTAAAAAAAAAAATCGAAGTTTTGGCTGTGTCCAATTTACAAACATTTTTTAAAAATGTTTGCTTGTCCATCAAACCATATGATTTTAATGTTTTACATAATATCCAGCCTCAAACATTGGGTTACTACATGTGCATGTGATTTTTGAGTCAGCCATCCTTCATGAATATTTGGTTTCTGTATCATCCACTGTCATTTGTCAAACTGCTGACCAACAAGAACAGGAAATATAGTTTGGGGGGGGGGGGGTTAGGAAGAGATTAGGTAGGGAGGAAGAATGGAAATTGAGTGGTGTATTGTAAATATCAGATCTATAATTGTAAATATCAAACCTGCCTCAGTTAGAATGAATGGAAAGCAGATCTACAATTTGCTTATATAGGAATATCAGGTTGACTATATAGCCATACTTGAAAATGCTTCTGAATGGTGTCAACTTTACTTGAATGAATTTTTCATCTTGATTGACGCACAGTGATGTACAGTTCACTCTTAAAGCTAGCGGTTAACTTGTGTAGGAAACTTTTGCAGTTTGACACTAAGATAATGAACTTCTGTGTGCGTTTTTTTCTATGCTTTATTTTTTTAACTTAGTTTCATTTCATATTCATGAGATGTTTGGTTTGTTCATAAAATCTGAGGATGGTTATAAATACTGTAAGTATTGTAATGTTATGAATGCAGGTTATTTGAAAGCTGTCTATTATATCATTCCTGATAATGCTATGTGAGTGTTTTTAATAAAATTTATATTTATTTAATGCACTCTAAGCACTGTCTTCCTGAAGTTTATTTACTTCCTGAATGCCTGCTATCCCACTGAGGAGAAAGGGAATGAAAAAAAAAAAAAAGAGTGGTTTTTTTTTTTTGCAGTTTTTGACCAGGGCTGGGTTTGAACCTGCCACCTCCAGCATATAGGGCTGGTGCCCTACTCCTTTGAGCCACAGGCACCACCCAAAAGAGTGCTTTTTAAAGATATTTTTGAGATAGTTATTCTTAATATTAAACTATAAGGTAATACCCAAATAATTAAAACCAAAATTTTCATTTTTCTTCTTCCCCTTTGCTTCATTCTAGAAGCTTCTGTCTATCCACTGACCACATCCTAGAGCTTCCCATGCTGATTCCTACCACCCTTCCCTTCTCCCCACCTCCAGCAGGATCCCTAATTTCCATCCCTGACAAAACAGATACTTTTTTTTTCCAGGTTACTTTTTATAGCACATTCAAATTGCATGTGTAAATCAGGAATGATTTACAGGAATCAGAGGAATAACACTTCTGATCCTAGACCAAATGTCCTTTCATTGTGCTGTCTTTGAGGTCTCTAAATGACAGCAGGCACACCAGAGTTGAATTCATACTGCTTAGGTTTCCAGATCACCTTCTCTTGTAATTTCTTTTTCTTTCTTTTTTTTTGAGACAGCTCTGTTCACCCTCAGTAGACTGCTGTGGCATCATAGCTCACAGAAACCTCCAACCTTTGGGCTCAAGTGATCCTCTTACAGCAGCCTCCTGAGTAGTGACTACAGGTACTCACCACTATGCCCAGCTAGTTTTTCGGTTTTTAGTAGAGACGGGATCTCACTCTTGCTCAGGTTGGTCTCCAACTCCTGAGCTCAAGCAATCCACTACCTCGGCCTCCCAGAGTGCTGGGATTATAGGCTTCAGTCACCGCCTGACCACACCTTGCTTTTTTGCGCTTTCTTCCCAGGGAAAAGTACCTCTTCCTGCCTATCAGAAAGGCAGGCAAGAGGACTGGGGAGATGTGGCTAGAAGGCAGACAAATATATGTCTTCATCCAGTCACACATGGCTTCAAAGGGCTTGAGGCAAAATCCAGCACATAGCACCCTGCACATTATATATTAAATAGTCATGGTTCTGTGAGTCTTCTAACCTTCCACCCCTTCCCAAATTAGCAGGGAAATCAGTTTCAGCATGCATGAAGTAAGGGATTTCCCTTTCGCACATTTTTGTGTGTTTAGCCTGGGCCAAATTTGAGTCAAACAGTGAAATCCAGACAAAGACTACTATTTACTAACCTTTGAGTTCAGTGACTGGGAGATTGCTCTAAGACTCTGCTCTAGGCCAGGATATTAAGAGAAGAAGAAACATCACTATTAAAAGGCTGTGATCTCAGAACCTGGCTTGTTTTATTTTTCTTTTAACTTCAACCTTTTGGGCACCTTGTCAACTCTCATCTCACTATCCTTCATCTGGCTGAAACTTGGGGACCTCCTACTCTTCACAGCTGCATGTCTCTGACCCAGGGCTGGGAGAATTTAACACTGCAAGCTCAAAGCTTTGCCTGCTAGAGGTCCATCCCGACCCTGATGGTGAGGCTGGTGAGACTAGCACACTATGAAGGTGCAGGCAAGGCTGCTGCTTCTGAGCCTGGAGGTAGACTTAAACCAGGGAGACAGCTGGAAATGACAGATGATCCAGCATTCACAAAGTTTTATTGGCCCCTTCCTCCCCTGGAAAGTATGCCAAGAATGAACCTTTTTCTGCAGGCAGGCGTGCACTCAGCTGCCTGGTACACAGTACCATTTCCCTTCCTTCTTCAGTCATTTCACTTGATCTATCATGCAAATCGTCCCACTTCTAATTTAGTGTCGACTCCTTCGTAATTCCACTCCACTGCACTCAGCTACGTGATCACTAGACTTAGAAAAGTCCTTATTCAACAAAGAATCTACTCAGAGCACTGAAAATTTTAAACTTGTTTTGCTGATTTAAAGCTCATCTGGAGGTGAGCATCCAACAAAAATAGGAGGGCCGAGGGAGCCTTTTATTTCCCTAATCAAACATGAGGGAAGTGCTTGCTGTATTCAAACACTAATTTCCAACACCCAACTTATCAGTAAGGGGTCAAGGCACTTTCTCCTTGCTTCCCTCACTCCTCTGAGAAATACACCTCTAAGCGGTGAAAAGGGTAAGAAAATGGTCATAAAAGATACTTAGAAGAGAATCAACTCAATTATACCATTTCAGCTTTACTGGAATATTTTCATTCCCATACATTCAAAGGCACCTGCCTAAATCCCCTGCTCACTTACTAGGAACTTTCTCACAAATCTCTTGGGCTGTTTAGTCCAATACTCACAGAAGGAGCTTTGCTTGTCCTTGCATATATTCTCAGTGAATATGCTTTCTTCAGGGGCTGCTTTTTATGCTATTTCAAAAGGCATTTAGCTCCTCCATTTGGCATTTTACTCTCTAATCAATTCTTTGTTGAAAGAAACTAAAATGAACTTTCTACTTGGTGAAATAGTAGTTACTTATATAAAGACACCCCACTTCCTACCTCCCTCTTTTCCATAAGAATGAATCCAGATGACTCAAATTCACAAAATTCAGGATTTATAGGCACAATTAACTGAGCACTCACTGTTAGTCCTTATGTAAAAGTTCAAGTAATAGAAATTTGGGCTTTGTTGCTTGAAACTTGAGATGTCTGTGGTACCCTAACCCTTCCCTCATCATGGTCATTTGGCTGTTGATACGGGCTTTAAGGGTTAAGATGAAGTACAGATAGCAGTGGCCCTCCACGTCTGTAATGAATGCATATAGACTTTTTTCTCGTCATTTCCCAAACTAATAGTGTAACAACTATTTACACAGCATTTACACTGTATTAGGTATTATAAGTAATCTAGAGAGGATTTAAAGTATATGGGAGGATATGCATAGGTTTTATGCAAATGCTATGTGATCATAACAGGAATGTGTGCATTCATGGACTTTGGTGCCCTCAGGGGTCCTGGCACCAATCTTCATGGGTGCTGAGAGATGACAGGAGCACAAAGCATCTGGCTTTGGCTTCAGACTTACATTTAGTTGTTTGCCACTAAGCCTAATCTGAAAAATCAGTTTAATGTTGCACCCATCACAGGGCTATAGTGAGGATTAAATGAGAGTGTAAAGCTTTAAGCACAAGTAGTAAATGGTTATTCTTTTTTATTATATTTTATTCGATCATAACTTTGTACATTGAGGAATTTATGGGATTCAGTGTACTGCTTTGATATACAATGTGAAATGTTTACATTGAATTAAGTAACGCATCCATCACAATTATACTCATTTCTTTATAGTTTTGAAATGTACCATTAAATGGTTGTTCTTATAAAGAATTTTCATCTCTCTTCCTCCACTTTGCTTCATTGCTAGCAGGGTCTGTCCACTGACCACGTCTCAGCTCCCCCAGCTGACTCTTCCCTTCTCCCCAGGAGCAAGATCCCTGACACTCTCCCCTGACAAAACAGGTTTACATAACAGCTAAACAATCATGAATCCTCACTAGGACCCCACAGCTAGAGAGAAGACAGTCGCAGACAAATAATTCCCTGCCTATAATCTCATTATCGTCTCAAACTGCTCTCAGATGAGTGTACAATGCCCTAGCGACCCTGCAGAAACTCCAGCAGTTGGGATGATGTCATAAGGTTCTAACATTTGGAATACACTTTACCACTAATGAAAATATCAAACTGAAGAGCTAAAAGCAGAAGGAAAACAAAAATCAACAAAACAGAAAAATAAGTGAAGAAATTATAATATTTGTATTTCTATTACTTTAAATGTCACCTACTAACAGGTATATTTTTACCAAATTAATGTTTATAATATCTATGCATGAATCATGTGTATTATACTAAAACATTCTTAAGCCAGAGTTCATTAAAAAAGGGAAACACTAGCTGTGTTTGAAATATATCATCATTGCCTTTAGAAGAACTTTTCTGTATTACACAGGCAATGATGTAAGTATAGAGATACAGCAATGGAGCCTGGCTACATGGGTTCAAGTCCCAGCTCTGTCAGTTACTAGCTATGTGTCCTTGGGTAAGATGCTCATTCTTCCTTTCTTTTCCTCAGTCTCTGCTTCTGGAGGATAAAAACAATTATACAATTCAACAACATAAAGAATTATATAGAATATAATTTCTATAATAGAAATAATACCTATCCCACAAGGTTGCTGTGAGAAATAAATGAGTTCATTTGTAGCATATCAGAAGAATGTAAAAAAATGCCCTCTGTTACAATTATGTTGCTTAGCAGAGGTTTTTTCTTATTGTAGTGGTTTTATTTTATGCATTAAGTTACTAGTGAAAAATGAAAGTACTTATTAACTGTACAAAGTCATTTTTGAAAAGCAGATTTAAATGTGCCCTTATAGATTACCTTTCCCACACGCTGGTTTTACTGAATCACTCATTCATTCACAAATATTTTTAAGCCCTGAGTGCCAGATACATTTCTAGGAGTTGGATATTAAGCAATGAATAAAACCACTGAATCTATCCTCTTGGAGTTTATACTCTAGTTGGGAGAGATAGACACAGAATAACCTAAGCATAGTGATAAATAGCATGGGGGAAAGGAGGAAGAAGGGGAGAGGAGTGCAGATTGCTGGGAGAAGGGGAACGTATGCAAACACAGGGTAGTCAAAGAAATCTTCACTGAAGAGGTAACATTTGAAGGCAGTGATAATGTGAGCCATGTGACTATTTGGGAAAAGAGTATGAGGCGGAGAGAACACCAAGTGAGAGGCTGTGGGGGGGGGGGATCATAAACAGAGGAAGGCTGTGGCTGAAGCAGAGTGAGCCTTGGAGGTGGTGGTAGGGATGAGTCAGAACAGTGGGGTTTCCTGTTATACGGCATTGTGAGCCCTTGTGCCTTCACTATAAGGAAAATGACAATAGTGGAGAGTTTTCAGCAGAAGGAAGATGAGCTGATTCACATTTTAAAGGTTAGCTCTGTGTTAAGAATGTATTTTAAAAGGCAAAGATGGAAACAAGGAGGTTAGTGAGGAGGCCACCGTAGTCAACCAAGTGAGAGAGGAGGGGGTGGAAGTCATGAGAAGTGGTTGAACCAGAATGCATGTGTGGAAGAAAGTCAAGAATGACTTTAAAGGCTTGACGCCTGTGGCTCAACGGGCTAAGGCACCAGCCACGTACACCTGAGCTGGCGGGTTCGAATCCAGCCCGGGCCCGCCAAACAACAATGACGGCTGCAACCAAAAAATGGCCAGGCGTTGTGGCGGGCGCCTGTAG
>CAUYRH010118090.1:0-11914 GCA_963574655.1 Perodicticus potto
TTCGTGAGCCTCACTGGGCAGAGCGTCCATGGGTAAGCCACTAAACAAAGCTGGGAAGAAATGAGTGTCTCTGATGTCTTTTGCTGGCTTTCCACAGTACTGTAAATTTTTTTTATAAATAAAAACTGTGAATATATACATAAAAATTATAAGTATGCCCCCTTTTTATTTTTGAAAACCAAAAAGCTTGATTTGGTATAAGATGATGGATATTGGGTAAAAATTAGTTTGAAGATAAAATTGTTTAGTTACAAACTCAAGACAATGAAAGAAAAATATAAGAGATGACGTAAGATACTGAAGTTGAGGTCACTGGTAATAAACCAGCTAGGTTAATAAACAATATTATGCCCATATACAATGAATGGCTAAACCAAGAAATAGCTGCTCATACTTCAAAGGAAACATGGAATAGCTTTATTAAATATCTTACCATCTGTAATTTTTGGCAAAAAAAAAAAAAAGAAAAAACCCAGTTCATACTGATAATCAGTCTTGATTTTTAAAAAGTCTTAGCCTGTAATTCACCGAAGATTCATGATAAATTTCTTGTTTTTGTCCACACTGCACCAAGGTTTCAAGGAGGCACATCTCACACAAGAGTCTTGAAAGCCCCATCATCATACTTAATAACTACAGAAGGATTGTGATAAATTTCTTAAACTGACCCTCTGCAAAACACAGACATATTCCTTTCTCTTTTCCAAAACTAAAAAGCAGAGCATGCTCTTACTTGCATATGAAATGTACCATGATAGAATTAACATCTTAAATCTCCTTTCCCCTAGCCTTCCGCCTGCCAATTTTCATTTAGATAATAAATCTCAAAACTGGGACTTTCAGTTACTCTCCTGAGTCGCTTATGCTACAGAGATTTATATAGTGTTTCACTTTGTTACATGTACCCTTAATTTGAAACTAGGACAGTTTGTTAAGAACCTGTAGAAAAATTCCCAGGTAAATAAAATGGAGTTTTAACTTCTTTTTCAAGTTAGGTTATTCATTCTTTTAAACTTTTGGCATGCCTTTCAGAGTTTGCAGGATTAGTCATTTAATGGGCTACTAATGAAGGGCTTTAAGATTCTTTATTGTGGATTTTCTATCATATCCCAATTCTGTTGGTAAAATGTATTACCAAGTTTTACTAAAAATCAACTGGAGAAATACAGAAGAGAACAATCCATCTTTGTGTGGATGAAGATCCATGTTGTTGGCACAGTGTCCCTCAATATGTTTCATCACAGAGAAGAGCATAGGAAATTGTCTTTATGTGTGAAGCTCACTTATTATGTCTGCAGTCATCTGAAAGTCAGCATCGATTACAGCCTGTGTACCATAATCTGAGGTAGTGATATTCCTGAGGAGTGCGAAGAGTTGCAGGAAACTGGATTACTGTAAGTTGTCATGAAAACCTTAAAAAGGGAGAATTTTCATAGGCTTAAACCTAATTGCTTAGAGATTTGGATAAATAACCTAATATCCTGACTCCTTTTCTAATGTTTTACTAACAACTATTTCTAAATAAATATGGTCCCGGGATTTTTAAATTGTCCTTGATACTCATTTTAAAAGTGAAAAAACGCATATTTTCTCAACTATTGTGAAATTGGTTTTTAAAAGGATTTTACAATATTACAAAATTCATAAAAGTAGGCTATTTTGCATTTAACTGTAGATCATAACTCACAAAATAAGTAGTATAATCTTTGTATTTGTTGAACTGTAACTAGGAATTATCACTAAAATCCTAGCCAGGATCTGCTTCTAACTAATCTAGAGAGAAAATATGTGCATTTAAATTGTCCACATTGTGTGGCCTGGTTCTTTTTATAGAAGACCCATTGCAAGTAGTGTCCTTAGTAAGCCAAAACTGTAAGCCTGTGTCCAGACAACTTGTGTCTGAATAATGAAGCAGGAACTGACCTCGGTATGTACTCCGCTCAAGGCAAAGGTTGATCTCATCAGTAGGACTTACCTCTTTTCAAAGGCTGCTCTATGGGAAAGGTACAAAGTATCGAACCAGCCAGTATCATTTTTTTTATCCTGATTAGTGTTCAGAATCAAAAAGAAATCGCTTAAGACCTGTATACCTCATCTACCTTTAGGGGAAGAGGGGATTAAGGTTTCTTTTTTTTAGTAATTTCAGGGTGTCCTTCAGTGGCACTGAAGGAAGAACACAGGAGTAGTAACTCCACATTGGGCTCAAACACCCTGCTAGTGTTGTGGCACGGCACCCCTGTCCGCTAGGTGTTTGAGGCTGTCAGGTCTCTGGAGACGGCTGCCTTCGGTTGTCCCTCAATACATGGCTTGTTACACTCCAAGAGCTGCACTTGGGGTTTTCCTTTTTGAAGCTGTGTTGGCACTAATTCTTCTTGGCGGTGACTTATAAAACAAATGTTGTTTTTCACATAGTTCCTGAAAGAGAAGCACAAAGGAGAATGTGATTTTTACTTTACAGTTCTTGAAAAAAATGTGCAGGCTATTATTTTTTAAATTGCCCTGGGGTTTTAATGTTCTAGCTATGGAAAAAAGCCTTATTTGTGAAGCCTGGTGAAATCCAGAATGCAACAGGAATCTGGTCAGTCTCATGAAAGGGGTGAAGTGGGGTGCCCTCTTAGATCATGATGACAGCAGTCTTCTGCAGACAGGGATGACAAGGATAATGTTACCTACAGAGAGCTAGTGGAGATTGCATCCCAGGCCCTCCCTTGTTTTGTCCCATTTCTCACTGCCAGTATGCCTGTTTACATCTATGTACTCTGCCTTTTGTATTGTCCCCTCCTGCATTAGCAAATTCCTTCTTCTGGATTATTCCTATCAACATAAAAATATGCTATAGTGTTTTTATTTTAAAAAGAGAGGGCCACCTTTGAGCCTCCCTCCCTTTTCAGATATCTTTTTCTGTAACTTAACCATTAATTGGTCACAATGTGTAAATGGTATGGGTTGAATGGATAAAGACTCTTGCTTTCAAGGAGCTTTAAGTTATATTTGTGTAGAGGAGACAAGCATATAAGCGTATAATTTGGAGTGATGAAAGGGCTCGTGAGAAAAGTAAAGAGGGAAGAGAGGGAAATTATTCAGTTGGGTGGAGGGGGGTTCTATATCATACAGGTGGCTACAGAGGTGACATTTGATCAGTAAATAGAATGAAGTGGGAGAAGGATTTCAGAGAACCAAGAAGTGGGATAGGAAAATGGGTTGGTACCTACAAGGAATTGGAAGTCTGGGGAGGTATTTCTTTTTAAGATGGGAACTACTGCAGCTTCATACATATGTGTTACTATTAACTCCCATAGAAGGGGAATTGATGATGGGAACCTTGGCCTTGCAACAGGCAGAGTATGGGCATAGATGGAAGTAGGTTAGCAGATCTCATGGCAGGAAGATAAGATGGTCTCTTAATTTCTAAACTATAAAAGGCAAAATCAAGGGCAGAGAGTAAGGAAAAGGGGAGGGAGTGCTGGAGGCTTGAGAGAGCATAGGTGGGAAGTAGCCATCTTGCAAAGTAGGAATCAACGTACCAGAGAATTGGTCATTACAGGCATTCCTACAGACCTACCTGAAATGTATGCTCAGCATAGTGGGCATGTTTTCTTCAGCTGCATTTATCTCCTCAAATGCAGGGATAAAATAAGCTAAGAATTGGTTTGATCAGAGTTAAGGTTTGCCTGAATGTTGAAGGGGCAGGTTATGAAAGAAGGAATCAGGGGGACTTGGTGGTGGCCCATAGAATCTAGGCAGAGTACGAAAGGAAGTGAGAATGTGGGGTCCAATACTCAGTGGCTTCCGGTCCTGGTGGGACTGGACATTTGTTGACACGCAGGTACTCAAGTGGGTTGAAGAGAAGAGTGGTCAGAGAGTGGGGAGGATGTTTGCAAATGGAGCAGCGATTGGTGCCAACAGTCCAAGTTATAACCATCCTGTTTGCTCCCTTCATAGCACAGCTTCCAGAAGGAGAGGAAGCTGATGTGTTCACTTCCATTCTTTTCTCAGACCTCTGCTAAGACCGAGTCAGGCACAGCTGTGGTCACCTGCCACCTTCCTGCAGCACTTCTGGCTTCTCGTCTGCCTCTCTGTTGGCTCCTTTGCAGTCGTTTTTGACCCTCCTTCCCCTCTCCTTGATCTCTAAAGGCTGGCGTCATCCAGGCCCTGAACCTCATCCCTTTCTCTGCTCTCTGATGGGACAATCTCGTCTGGTTACACCTTGGACCGTTGGCACCAATCACTGTTCCAATGGCTTATGGCTATTTACAAGCTGCTGGCCACCTGTTGGAGTTTGACTTTAACCCCAGGAGAGTCTCTAGAATTTCAGACTTACTTATCCAGCGGCCTAATGATAATGTGTCTACTGATCGCAATGCACACCTCAAAATTAGGATCTCTGGAACAGAGCTCTATTACCACCCAAGCCCTGAAACTTAGTCCTCTTTTAGGTGTCCATATCTCAGCATCCATCCAGTATCTCACACTAAAACATCTGGGGTCATCCTTGGTGTCCACTTCGTTGCCTGCCTTCTGTAGCCAGTTCATTCATGTGCTCATCCATTCAACAAAGAGCTTCAGTGACACGCCAAGGAGCTGCTGGGAAACAACAAAGTTCCCCTGCTTTCAAGGAATTTAAATGTGGTGAGAACAGAGGATTTTACTTAAAAATAGTTTTTAAGCTTTGTTTAAAACTGAATGATTGGAAAGTGGGTGCAGAGTTGGGTACATGGTTGTGATTTGATTTGATTTTTTTAATAGGATTGTCTGAGGTGATTTCATGTGTAAATAATGTGACAGAGGCAAGGCGCAGTGGCTCATGCCTATAATTACCAGCACTTTAGGAGGCTGAGGCCTGAGCCCAGGAGTTCCAGACCAACCTAGGCAACATAGCGAGACCCTCATCTCTACAAAATTTTTTGTTTGTTTGTTTAATTAGCCAAGGATGGTGAAGGACACCTGTAGTCCAAACTACTCTGGAGACCGAGATAAGAGAATCCCTTGAGCCCAGGCATTGAGGCAGCAGTAAGCTACAATCATGCCACTGCACTCAGCCTGGTTGACATAGCAAGACTCTCTAAAATAATGATAAAAATGTTTTTGAGGCTCAGCGCCTATAGCTCAGTGGCTAGGGTGCCAGCCACATAACACCGGAGCTAGTGGGTTCAAACCCAGCCTGGGCCTGCCAAACAACAATGACAACTGCAACCAAAAGAAAAAAAGAGTCAGGCATTGTGGTGGCCGCCTGTAGTCCCAACTACTTGGGAGGCTGAGGAAAGAGAATCGCTTAAGCCCAAGAGCTGGAGGTTGCTGTGAGCTGTGAAACCATGCACTCTACCGAGGACGACATAGTAAGACTTGGTCTCCAAAAAAAAAAGAAAACACAAGTTTTTAAATAGAGTGATGTGAAGAGCCTGAAGGAGATGAAGTGTGAGCTTGCTATCTAGGGAAGAGAACTCTGGACAGAGAAACAAATGCCAAGTTCAACAAGTTTTGAGAGTGCCTGGTGTGTCTGGGCTGCTGTTTGGGGCCAGGGAGGCTGTGAGGGTGATGTACAGGGCTGTGGGATGTAAGCATGTTGGACAGAGAGCCACCAGAGGGTGTGAGCAAAGGAATGCCTTGATGTTATTTACAGGGAGGGCTCTGGCTGCTGTGTAGACAACAGGTTGGAGGGGTCCAAGGGTGGAGCGGGACCAGGTAGGGTGGCTACTGCAGTAATATAGGAAGGAGATCATGGTGACCCCGATGAGGAAAGCAGTAGAGGTGGTCAGGCTCTGGATATGTCTGGAAGTAAGAGCCCACACATCTTCCTGATAGGTTGAAATTTTGCCTCTCTGAATAACCTTCTGAGATCAGGTTGAAAGTAGCTGTCCTCTACCCAGTCAACATCTAAGTAGCATGTTTGAACTCTCATGGCGGTTGTCCTCAATGACAATGTTCAGATCAGTGCCTGGCACAGAATAGATGCTCAATACATATTTACTGAATAAATGAACATATGAGTGAATGAAGAAATGGCACATCAAATTAACTACTCAAAATGAAAATAATTTAAGCCTTATAACCAAAATATTTACAAAGCATCAACTTGTTCTTTCTCTCCATTTGTGCCCGCTTACCCTGGAGAAAAGAGTGAATTAAATCACAGCTGAATGCATCTTAGAAGGGTACAGGTGAAACTTACTGAATGCAGAATATAAAGTTCTTTACACAATAACCAAGAAAATGCCATGAAGCCTATGTTAACCAGTTTGATGAAAATATTTCAGATTGTATATGCAACCAACACACTGTACCCCATGATTGCATTAGTATACACAGCTATGATTTAATAAAAAATAAAAAAAAATAAAAATCACAGCTGAAATAGCAAAGATGGTGAACATACTATTTTGATTGTGTTGCTGGCCAGGCAGAAGTTCAAAATAAAATCCTTTCTAATGACATTACTGTAGATATCTTTTCTGACCTCTCAGCTGAATCACTGTTTATTTTATAGGAAACTTAACATCCTTGGAAGAATATTTGTTTTCTCAGCTGTGTAGAAATAGGAGTAAGAGAACCCAATTCCAAATAGGACAGAGGAAAATGTTAAGCAATGTGTGGAATCAAATGTGAAGTTAATTTGATATTATAAATAGTTTCCTTTCTTCTTAGAAACAGTCTTTGAGATTTATACATGACTGTTACTCTGGTGACAAAAGTTGATTCATTGTTAACTTCTAACTTAGTAAGGACTCCCTTTACTAGGCAGTATTTTTCCTCAATGTTGAAGGTCACTTCAGCTTCTGTGCACTAGCAAGTCCCATAGGCTTTCTACCACCTCACATTTTCTCAACTAATTGGATAACTTGTTTACCTGTTGTTTAACATACAGACTTCATATATTGGTCAACTTAAGCCAGACTGCTTACATTTTCATTTTAAAAGCCTTTTGCCAACCTGCTGCTTCAGCTGCCTCACTAGTATTGCATGAATTTGGGGTTTACCAAGTTTAAAAGTAACTTTTCTGCCCTTGGTACTGGGCTTCCCTACAACACACACCTAGTTGGTACTACTGCTGCTATAATGATTTAAATTGCAGAACTGCTTCGTCACTTCACCTTTCAGAATTCTCCATACCAGTGCCCTTACGTATTTTAGTTCTTCAATACAAACCTTGCAAAACTTGTTTAGTCTCTTTGGCGTTGGTCGTAACTTTAGCTTTTGATCCTCTCCTAATATTCAACTTACAACTTTCTTGGAGAGGATCTACATTTATTGACTAATCACATAACTCAAAAGTTACAGAAAAAGAAGTCATTTTATCAAAAAGACTCCTGCACTCAAATGTTTACTGCAGCACAATTCTCAATTGCAAAGATGTGGGATCAACCCATGTGCCCATCAATTCATTAGTGGATTGATAAAAGGTGATAAAGAAGTATAGTGTGTGTGTATATATACACACTACTACTCAGCCATAAAAAAGGTTGAATTAATGCCTTTTCAAGTGATTTGAGAGGAACTGGAGACCATTTTCCTAAGTGAAGTATCTCAAGAATGGCAAAACAAACACCACATGTACTTTATTAACCAATGGGCACACAAGGACACAGAGGAAAGGAAAAGTCATTGGAAATCAAGCAGGGGGAAGCGGGGAGGAGGGGAAGGGTAGAAACGCACCTAACAGATATAATGAACACAATTTGGGTGATGGGCTCACTTACAGCCCTGACTCAAGTCTTGTATCAAAAACATTTTTACCCCCTAAATATTTTGAAATAATTTTTTTTTTTTTGAGACAGAGTCTCACTTTGTCATCCTTGGTAGAGTGCTGTGGCTCACAGCAACCTCAAACTTTTGGACTGAAGAGATCCTATTGCTTCAGTTTTTTTTTTTTGGTTTTTTTTTTCTTAGTAGAGTCAGGGGTCTCACCCTTGCTCAGACTGGTCTCGAACTGAGCTCAAGCAATCCACCGTCCTTGGCCTCCCAGAGTGCTAGGATTACAGGCATGAACCACTGCATCCAGCTCTGAAATAATTTTGTAAAATAACATATATGATTCTTTCAAAAATATTTCATAAGTCAGAATTTTACTAATTTACATTCTTTCCCCACCCCAAATTCTGAATTAATAAATTGTATTGAGGCTCAGCACCTGTAGCTCAAGTGGCAGAGGCGCCAGCCACGTACACCAGAGCTGGCAGGTTCAAATCCAGCCTGGGCCTGCCAAACGACGACAAGTACAACCAAAAAATAGCCAAGTGTTGTGGCAGGTGCCTGTAGTCTCAGCTGCTTGGGAGGCTGAAGCAAGAGAATCGCTTAAGCCCAGGAGTTGGAGGTTGCTGTGAATTGTGACACCACAGTGCTCTACCCAGGGCGACAGCTTAAAATAAATAAAAAATAATTGTGTGTTGAGTTTTAGATACCCACATTATGAGGTTCATAAGAAATATCTCATTCTGGAAGCCCACTATATGGAAAGATTAGATTTTCTTAAGTTCTGTCTTCAAAAGTTCTCTTTTTTTTTAGACAAGGTCTCATTCTGTTGCCCAGACTAGAGTGCTGTGACATCATCATAGCTCATTGTAGCCTCAAATTCCTGGGCTCAAGTGATCCTCCTGCCTCAGCCTCTTGAGTATCTGGGACTATAAGCACATGCCAGTATGCCTGGCTGATTTTTTATTTTATTTTATTTGAGAAACAAAGTCTTGCTATTGCTAGGCTGGTCTTGAATTCCTGGAGTTGAGCAATCCTCCTTCCTCAGGCTCTCAAGAGTGAGCCACCATGCTGGACCTAGTTCTATCTTCAAATTTTCATTTGGTTTGGAATTTTTTTATCTGTTTTTAAGAGATGGGGTCTTGCTCTGTTGTCCAGGTTAGCCTCAAATTTCTGGCATTAAGCAATCCTGCCTCAACCTCCCCAGTCACTAGAATTACATGCATGAGCCACCATTCCCAGCTTCTGGTTTGCAGTTTGATACATTTCAATAATCCTATATGAAAAGTAGATTTGAAAATTTATTTTTTTTTTTTTGAGACAGAGCCTCAAGCTATCACCCTGGATAGAATGCCGTGGCATCACCGCTCACAACAACCTCCAATTCCTGGGCTCTTCCCTCCGCCTCCCAAGTAGCTGGGACTACAGGCGCCCGCAACAACGCCTGGCCATTTTTTGGTTGCAGCCCTCATTGTTGTTTGGTGGGCCCGGGCTGGATTCAAACCTGCCAGCTCAGGTGTACGTGGCTGGCGCCTTAGCTGCTTGAGCCACAGGCGCCGAGCCTCTTTCTTTCTTTTTTTTTTTTTTTTTTTTTTTTTTGAGACAGAGTCTCACTTTGTCACCCTCAGAGTGCTGTAGCATCACAGCTCACAGCAACCTCCAGCTCTTGGGCAACGCCAGGCTACTTTGTTGTTGTTGTTGCATTTTGGCTGGGGCTGGATTTGAACCTGCCACCCTCAGTATATGGGCTGCGCTGTACTCACTGAGCTACAGGCACCGCCAGATTTGAAAATGTCTTAATGTTAACTCCTACAGAACATTCTACTTTCCAGTTGGACTTTTAAAGAGCACAAGAGTAAAATAGGCCTTTAGTTGCATTAAGTGAAATCATTACTACTCTGCCCCTTGCCTTGATTCTTTAGTGTTTATAAGAAATTTAACAAAACTTTATTTTTAAAGGAATTTTGCTCCCGGAGGTATTAAATGGGATAGTTCAAAAGTGCAAACACACAAGGTGGATTTGCTTGGAAACCAAAGAAACAAGTATCAAAACAATGGGGGTGGCGCCTGTGGCTCAGTGAGCAGGGCACTGGCCCCATATACCGAAGGTGGTGGGTTCAAACCCAGCCCTGGCCAAACTGCAACAAAAAATAGCCGGGCACTGTGGCGGGCGCCTGTAGTCCCAGCTACTAGGGAGGCGGAGGCAAGAGAATCGCCTAAGCCCAGGAGTTGGAGGTTGCTGTATGTGACACCACAGCACTCTACCCAGGGTGATAAAGTGAAACTCTGTCTAAAAAAAAAAAAACACAGTGGATACTTTCTAATAACTTGCTAGTAACCATTATTGAGGTAGGCATTGTAGAGGTTACATAAGGAAGACAGTGGGCAGAAAGCACCTGTGGAAACTGAAACTTCATAACCTAATTAAGGAACTGAAACCACAAGAAGGCTAGAAGGCAGTATAGAGAAAAAGGGACTAGAAAACAAGGAAAATCCAGGAGCGAGAAATGCTTCCCAGAGCTAGAGTTACTCAGAGCTTCAAGGACAAGGACTGGACTTGACTCTTAAGGCATAGAGACATAAGGTCAAATGTTCAAAGATCACTACAGCAGAGGAAGAGAAGGAGGAACAAGGAGAAAAGAGTCAAGTCAGTAAGGTCGGAGGGCAGCCAGGGAAGAAGACTTTCACAGGAGCTAAAAGATAATTTCAAGAAAGAACAGGTGTGTGTGGATTAAATGTGGTCACCTTTTGCCCGTCATTCCATCGAGAGGTTAAGTCTATTTCCTCACCCCTTGAATCTGGGCTGGCCTTGGGACTTGTACTGACCATAGAAAGTGGTGGAAATGACAACATGTGAGCTCCAGAAGGTAAATCTGCCTTCAATATCATGGGATGCTGCCCAAGCCTGACATGTGAAGAAGCCACACAGCCTCCCCCAGGAGGAGAACCGAAGCTCCCCGTGGGCACCCAGCACCTGCTGCCACCTGTGGTCACATCCTGTATGGCCTTGGGTCCTCCTGCCAGTGGAGCCACAAGTGAGGCCAGGAATGAAGCAAAGGCACCGCCCAGGAAATCAAAGAATCATAGGAAATAGTAAGTATTTTTAATTCACTACATGAGGGATGCTCTATTGTGCCACAATAGACAACTGATGTGAAACAGGTACAAAGAAGGATGAGAAACAAGGGAAGATTCATAGATTTGCAAGTCACTGGTGTCCCACTATCTCAGTTCTGGCAAAGACCTGACTCTGTCAGGAATGTCACCAATTTATAGATGGATACATCAAGTTATCAAAGTCAGGGATCATTAATGATTTAAATCAGGTACCGCTCATTCATCATCTCATTGAGATTCTACGTTCACCAAGAAATCCAGTCATTTGGCTTCAGCTTACATAGAGCTGGACAATGTGTTGGTCAGGCCAACGGTGTATCCAGCCTTCCTGAAAATTCTATTTCTCATTGTAAATGAATCATTTTCATTTTATTTTAATTTTTTTTTATAAAACAGCCTTATCTGGAACAAAAATTAGCACTACAATTTGATATTTAACCATGGCTTGAATTGAGAGACTTTTTCTACTTTTTCTAAAATAAAATATTTTTAAAACCTAAGCCATTTAGAAGTGTGTAGAACACAAAGTGAAAATTTTCCACAATCCTCCTTACTGTAACCCCTTAATATACCAAGATTAACAATTTGGCCAATCCCCACACATAAACACACATATGCCTGCCATCAGTTCACCTTCAGATAAAAGCTGAAGAACCACCACGCCCGCAGTATCTGTACTCATAAACATTTCTCTCCAGGGTTTCAAAAGTATTTTTAAAAGAAAATCACAAACTGTAAAAATGTCATTTTCTCTCATGAAAACTCAAGAACAAGTATCCCTACATTTCTGAGTGAAACGATTGAATCCTAGGAAGAATAACCAGCTCTCCTTCATTCCTAGGCCCTGTGTGTCACTTCTCCCCCCGAGGCCCCGGTTTTTCTTTAATCTAAAAGAAATACTAGCAGTTAATAGTAAAAGAAAAGTGAGTTTCCCGGGGCCCACTTCTTAAATTGTTTTACTTTTAAGTTAAGTTGTTTAAACAGCCTTTCCATGTGAAATGTTTTTAACTAGTTTTCGAAATGTCTATTCATATAAGAAACTTTATCTTTTCCTTGGCGGTGTTGGTGCTGCGGCAGCCAGCTGAAGAGCCAGCAGGCTGGATGACAGGCA
>CAUYRH010118091.1:0-22967 GCA_963574655.1 Perodicticus potto
CTTTCAGTTTTACTCCATTCAATAAAATATTAGCTGTGGGTTTGTCATGGATAGCTTCAGTCAGTTTAAGAAATGTGCCACCTATGCCTATACTCTTCAGTGTGCTAATTAGAAAAGGATGCTGGATTTTATCAAATGCTTTTCTGCATCTATTGAGAGGATCACATGGTCTTTGTTTTTGCTTCTATTAATATGGTGGATAACGTTTATGGACTTGCGTATTTAAACCAGCCTTGTATCCCTGGGATGAGACCTACTTGATCATGATGTATGACTTTTTTGATGATAAGGTGTTATCTATTGGTTAGGATGGTGTTGAGAATTTTTGTATCTGTATTCATTAGTGAAATTGGTTTGAAATTCTCCTTTTTAGTTGGATCTTTTCCTGGTTTTGGTATCAGGGTGATGATTGCTTCATAGAACGTGTTGGGGAAGATTCCTTCCTCTTCAATTTTTTGGAATAATTTCTGCAGTACGGGAGTAAGCTCTTCCTTGAAGGTTTGATAGAATTCTGGTGTGAAGCCATCCAGACCAGGGCATTTTTTTGTTAGAAGATTTTTTATTGTTTCTTTGATCTCAGTGCTTGAAAGTGGTCTGTTCAGGTGCTCTATTTCTTCCTGGCTAAGTCTAGGGAGAGGGTGTGATTCAAAATATTGATCCATTTCCTTCACATTGTCAAATTTCTGGGCATAGAGTTTCTGGTAGTATTCAGAGATTATCTCTTGTGTCTCTGTGGCATCAGATGTAATTTCCCCTTTATCATTTCTGATTGAGGTTACTAGAGATTTTACTTTCCTATTTCTAGTTAGTCTGGCCAAAGGTTTATCAATTTTATTTATTTTTTCAAGAAACCAACTCCTTGTTTCATTAAATTTCTGAATGATTCTTTTCTTTTCAATTTAATTGATCTCGGATTTAATTTTGGATATTTCTTTTCTTCTGCTGCATTAAGGTTTAGAATGTTCTTCTTTTTCCAATTCCATAAAATGGCTTGTGAGTTTGTTGATGTGCTTTCTGTTTTTTGAATGTAGGTATCTAAAGCAATAAATTTTCCTCTCAGAACTGCTTTTGCACATCTGCTTTCAGATCCCTGAGTATTCTCCATATTTCTTTCCAAAAGGAACATATTATCTTGCACTCCCACCAGCAGTGCAGAAGTGTTCCCTCTTCTCTACATCCACGCCAACATCTGAAGTTTTGGGATTTTGTTATGTGAGCCACTCTTTTTTTTTCTTATTAAGTCATAATTGTGTACATTAGTGCAATCATGGGCCACAATGTGCTGATTTCATATACAATCTGAAATATTTTCATCGAATTGTTTAACATAGCCTTCATTGCATTTTCTTAATCACTATATGAAGACATTTATATTCTGCATTTCGTAAGTTTCACCTGTACCCTTCTAAGATGCACTGTAGGTGTGATCCCACCAATCACCCTCCCTCCACCCATCCTCTCCCTCTCCTCCCCCTCTTGCCCTTTTCCCCATATTCTTGTGCTATAATTGGGTTTTAGCCTTCATATGAGAGCTATAAATTAGCTTCATAGTAGGACTGAATACATTGGATGCTTTTTCTTCCATTCTTGAGATACTTTGCTAAGAAGAATATATTCCAGCTCTATCTGTGTAAACATGAAATAGGTAAAGTCTCCATCTTTCTTTAAGGCTGCATAGTATTCCACGATATACGTGTACCACAGTTTATTAATCCATTCGTGGGTGGATGGGCACTTGGGCTTCTTCCACGACTTAGCAATTATGAATTGTGCTGCAATAAACATTCTGGTACATATATCTTTTCTTATGATGTGATTTTTGGTTTTCTGTATATATACTAAGTAAAGGAATTATAGGATCAAATGGCAGGTCTATATTTAGATCAATGTGAGCCACTCTTAATCAATTTAGATGATATCTCAAAGTGATTTTGATTTACATTTCTCTGATGATTAAAGATGATGAGCATTTTTTCATGTGTCTATATATCCAAAAGACTAAAAATCACTTTATAACAAAGATATTTGCACCAGATTATTCATTGGGCTCAATTCATAATAGCCAAGTCACAGAAGAAGCCCTAGTGCCCATTGACTCATGAATGGATTAATAAATTGCAGTGTATGTATACCATGGAATAATATGCAACCTTAAAAAAAAGATGGAGACTTTACCTCTTTTATGTTTACATGGATGGAGCTGAAATATATCCTACTTAGTAAAGTATCTCAAGAATAGAAGAAAACGTATCCAATGTACTCAGTATTATTATGAAACCAATTTACAATCACTCACACTTTCATATGAAGAATAGATTATAACTATGGCCCAAGATGAAGGAGACAGGAGGGAAGAGGTCAGATTTAGGGAGGGTGGGATCACACCTGTGGTGCATAATGTAAGATCTATTAGTATAGAGTATAAATGTCTTAACACAATGATTAAGTAAATGAGATGAGGTATATATTAAAAAAAAATTACTTTTGCAGTATCCCACAGGTTTTGGTAGCTTCTGTCTTCATTGTTGTTGTGCTCAAGGAAGTTAATGATTTCCTCTTTTATTTCTTCCTGCACCCAACTGTCCTGTCATTCAACAGAAGGTTGCTTAATTTCCATGCCTTTGTGTGAAATTGAATGTTTTTGTTGGAGTTGAGTTCCACCTTTAGTGCCTTGTGTTCTGAGAAGATACAAGGTAAAATTTCAATTCTTTTGATTTTGTTGAGGTTTGTTTTGTGCCCTAGGATATGATCGATTTTGGAGAATGTTCCATGGGACATTGAGAAGAATGTATATTCTTTATCTTTGGGATGGAGTGTTCTATATGCGTCAATCAAGCACAGTTGTTCTAGGGTCTCGTTTAACTCCCTTATGTCTTTGTTTAATTTCTGTTTAGAGGATCTGTCCAGCTCTGTAAGACGAATGTTAAAGTCCCCTGTTATTATAGTGTTATAGGATATCATATTGCTCAGACTGAGTAAGGTCTGTTTCAAGAATCTAGGAGCATTTAAGTTGGGTGCATAAATATTTATAATTGAAACGTCTTCTTGTTGTATTTTTCCCTTGACCAATATAAAGTAACTATCTTTGTCTTTTTTGACTTAAGTTACTTTAAATCCACATGTATCTGAAAATAAGATTCCAACCCCTCTTTTCTTCTGAATTCTGTTTGCCTGAAAAATTGTCTTCCATCCCTTCACTTGGAGTTTTAATTTGTCTTTTGAAGCTAGGAGTCTTCTCCCCCCATCTCTCCATGCCCAGTTGCAAGGAATCCCTGATGTTGGATTTTTTAAAATACAGTTTAGAGCAGTGGTTCTCAACCTTCCTAATGCTGTGGCCCTTTAATACAGTTCCTGTGGATCATGACCCACAGGTTGAGAACCTCTGTTTTAGAGCCTTCTAGGTAGAACTTTGAGCTATGGGTAAGGTCAATTACAAATCCTTGAATTTCTGGAACATATTCTTCTTTCTAGTAGTATATTATTCTTTTAAAATTGATATGTTGCTATATAGCTTTGTTTTTGTTTCTGTTTTGCTCAGTTGCTACTCTCTCCATCAGACTCTGGTGTTACTAACTTCAGGTAGGAATCTTCCAGCCCTGAGATCAGCCCGCTTAAGGAAACTTACAACCCCATTACCCATGCATGGAACTCCCCATTTGTTCTCACTCTAGCAAAACTTTTTTGTTTTGTGACAGAGTCTTATTTTGTTGCCCTTAGTAGAGTGCCCTGACATCATAGCTCATAGCAACCTCAAACCCTTGGGCTTAAATGATTCTCTTGCCTTAGCTTCCTGAGAATCTGGGACTATAGATACCACCACCACACCCAGCTAGTTTTTTTAGAGATAGGATCTCTCTCTTGCTCAGGCTGGTCTTGAACTCCTGAGCTCTAGCTATCCACCTGCCTCGGCCTTCCAGAGTGCTAGGATTACAGGTGTGAGCCACCGCAACTTCCCACTCTAGCAATACCGTGTAGAGCAGTGCAAAGCAGTGAGAGCTGGACTTGGAATCAGACAGCCTGCATGTGAAATCTGATCTTTCATTTTCCTGGCTTGGCAAATCCACAGCTTTTTTTCTCCTCTCTGCATGTGGCATAGCACCATTCTGCACCCCCACAGTACTGCCATCTAGATCAACTGAGGTCGATGCGTTGCAAATGGAAGCCCTCTGTCCTTAGGTCTATCTCCTATTGCAAGTGCAAATTAGTATTGGTACCAACAGGTTCATTTGAAGTCTGAAGGAGCTGCCACTGGCCACTATTAGCATCAAGGCTGTTAAAAGCAATGACATAGCAGATAGGTCATTTGGGGACATGACAATCAAAAAGGAGTAAGTAGATTCTGTCTCTTCTGAGAGTTCCTGTCAATGGCAGGATTCTGTCAGTTTACAAATAAAAATCTAAATATTTAGAAACCCAAAGCTCCTGCATGAAAATAAGGATTAAAAATGAATATTTATGTAAGGCTGTCCTCAAAATGCTTGCTTTGGTGAAACTTACAAGCCTGTCACTCTTTGGATAGAAGCCAGGACCCAACCTGACAGCATACCACTAGCTCTATGACCTTGCTCAAGTCACTGTCTGAGGCTGTCTCCTCAGTAACGAAATCAGGAGGGTGACACTTAACTCAGTGCTGCTCTGCAAATTAAATAATACAATGTATTCTGGAGAGCGTAGTACAATGCCGGGCACACAGAAGTTACTTAATACAAGGTGTGAATATCCTCTCTGCTGTGATTTGCCCAAGATCTTTTTGTCATTTCTTTTCTGCCCAGAATGAGGCAGAAGTCTCCAGGTTTTATTATATTTGATTTAGACTTTGTCCTAGCCCATTCAGGCTGGATAATTTATAAAGATCAGAAATGCCACAGGCTGAGTAATTTATAAAGATCAGAAACTTATTTCTCATGGTTCTGGAGGCTGGGAAGTCCAAGATCGAAGTGCCAGCAGGTTTGGTGTCAGGTGAGCACCTGTTCCTCACAGGGCACTTCCAGGCTGTCCCCACATGGTGAGGGGAAAGGCACCTCTCTGCTTCTGTGGGAGCACTAATCCTGTTCACAGGACTCTGGCCTGCCACAGGCTCCACCTTTTCATAGCATCACTTTGGAGATTATGTTTCAACATATGAATTGGGGCAGAGGCTGGGGCACAAACACTCAAACCAGAGCAGACATTCTCTAAATTTAATTAAGGACCCTTTTCCAGATTGAGCAAACCCTGTCTTCTTTTTAACTTTGTCACCTTCCAGCCCAGAACTCTTATTTCCTGCTATTTCAACTTCTGTGCTGATCAACTCTTATATCTTATGTCCCCACTTCTGTGGTGACATAGCCATGGTCTGATGGTTTTTCTCATCTTTGAAGGTGGATCCCTCTCTTCAATCATTTCATCTTAGATTCTTAGAGAGCAAAGGGTGTTTAGAGTCCTCTGGTGCAGGATGTCTTAACTATTTGTCTCCTGTACCAAATACCAGATAGACTAGCTATATGGAAATCCCCACAGTAAGAAAGACTTGCTGAAAATGTGGCCACGTGCCCAACCCCCTCACATGGAGACTCAGTTCTAGGTTACCTCCTACAGGATCCCTCTAAGATGATCCCTGTCTTGCTTCTTTGGGGTAGGAACACAAAAGCCTAAGGGCCCACTAGGACATCATTGGCAGTCTTCTCTTGATGAAAGGACTGACTCTGGAATTAGCTGTCAATGTAGCTGAGACACCTAACATCCCTTCCCTTAAGCCAGGGAATGAGCTAAAATTTATGATGTAATGGTGAGATTTCAGGCATGAGGTTTGGCCATGGGGGGCTGGAGGTCACCCCTGGGGACTGAATCTAAAGCTTATTCATTCATTCAATAAATGTTTATTGAGGGTCTACTCTTTGTCCTAGATGCTAAGGATACTGCAGTGATCACAGCTAGCGCAACCCTTGTTTGTTGCATGTTGTTAGAGCCCAGGCAGTGTGGCCAGTATTAATCAAAGAAGCAAATAAATGAATGTAAAATTGCATGTTTAATATAGGCTGTGAAAATTTGCTTCAAAGGTTGGGGATGATTTGAAGTAGAATACTGGCTTCTTGCTCTTAGTGTGTTCTCTGTAAGTGATAATTTGGCTGCGGATGTTAAGATGAGAGTGGAAAGATGGTAGACATAGCAATGTGAGGCATATGACTTGAGTCACCAGCATTTAGACCCCGAGTCACAAAAATTGGCAAAGGGTTTTGATGCCCTGATTCCTGCATCAATCAGTGGTAAACCCTGGCTTTTTGGTCAATCCAGCCTCATCTCCAGCTGTCACTCCTTCCCTGCAGGGCTTCTGGTTTGTACCTCTCCTGAGGACACCTGCCCGTTAGTACAACGTGAATACTGCTCTTAAGCGTTTTGGGGAATGGTGCTTGAGAGAGCAATCATGGCCTATTGAACTTGGGCCGAGAAGGCTTGCCTGAGGAAATAACAATGGAGCCCAGAACTGAAGGAAGACAAGGGGTTAACCAAACCAAGAAAGGGTGGAAGAACACACTATGGGTGGGAAGAGCACACGCTATGGAGGAATAGCACATCATAGCCCCATGGTGGGAGATGCAGGGCCAGTGCCATGCACACCAAGCTGAGTGTGGCCCTAGTGTAAGAAGCCAAGAAACGTGAGGTCAGTGAGATGACGGGACAGGTGTAGTGTAGACGACTAGTTTTATTCTAAGAGATATAGGAAATCATGGAAGTACTTTAATGTTTTAAGAATAATAAAGACAGATTTCATTTATTGAGTGCTTACAATGCCCAGGCATCGTCCTTACAGTGAGGTCCAGGCACTGTCCTAAGGGCTTTCACGTTTTATAGCTCAGTTATTCCTCATTCTAACCTATGAGCTAGGGACATCATTATCTCCATTTAACGGATGAGGAAATGGAGATACCAAGGAGCTAAGCCCCATGCCCAGGGTCTCATACTTAAAAAGTGGCAGAGCTCACAATTTTAATCACGGCAGGATGCTGCTTCCTGCTTTTGAGAAGGGGATGGTGGGGACTAGGATCATTCTTGAGTATAGCAGAAGATGCAGCCCTCCTCCCAATGAGAATACCTACCCCTCCGCCCTGCCACAGACACAGCCAAGCAATGTGGTATGCCTGAGTGTACCTGTGGCTGCAGGGAAAGACTTGACATCTGTCTCTAGCCCTTATCTGGAGCTGACGCCTGAGGATTCTGACAGGGTAGAGAAGCCCTTATCAGCCTGCACAGCTGCGTCCTGGGCTGTTTGCCCCAGGGACTTACACGGTAGGGAAATGATGGTGTCAACATTCAGTTCCACTTCCTGGGACCGCCAGATGCCCACATGAATTAATGCAGCTTGGCGTCTGCACTTTGGATGAATCCATGGTACATAGAGGGTAGATTGCAGGACTTGGGTTGGGGAAGAATGGACCATGGACTCAGAGAGAGGAGGGGACATAGAGACAGCTACTGAGCTTGGGGACCCGGCAGTTTGGGGTTGTTTGGTGAGGGCAGAACAAGGAGAAGATGGAGGATGCAAATGAGGTGAGTATTTAGGTGAGATTCTCATCAGGGCAATACAGTTGTAAAGAAACCAAATAGCTCAGGTTGGCTTTACAGAAAATCCTGGGCAGTGGATGGAAAAAGATGTGGCATCATGGACATGGACTTGGAAGAGCAGTACCCAGGTTCCTCTCTCTTTCTCTTCCCCACTGTCTCTGCTTCTTGCTTCCTTTGGTGTGCCTACCCCAGCTCCTTTCTGCACACTGCGTGGCTTTCTTTTCCTTCTCTGCTACCTGCTTTGCAGTCTTCAGGCTGCAATGGCTCTAGCTCAGACCCCCACAACCTCTAGGCCTTTAAACTTCAGCACCTTTTTATGGCTTAACATGCTCAGTTCTCTTAGCAATGGGGTATAAGTTTGCAGATGTGGCCTTGGCACCATTGACTCAATAGACTCTAAAATGGCAATTGTGGTTCAGGGACTGGGAGAAATTAAGTTTGAACGTATAGGTTCAGGTGGACAGGGCATCAGAACTCCCCAGGGGCATCCAGATGTGGAGACAAGTAGTGTATCCCTTCTGCTCAGGTCCCATTTATTGATCTGTTGTTGGAATGCTCTCATGATTCCTTAATTCTTTCTTCTTTGGAGACAAAATCGGGGCCCCTGGAGTGTTTGTCATTGAACAACAGAGCAAGACTCAGACAAGACCAACCTCTTCCCCTTCCCAAGCCCCACACAGGTGAGGCAGCCCAAGGCAGTGTGGTGGACCCACTGCAATCCCCCACCCTAGCCTTACAATGAACCCAGGAAGACAGTGATCAGGTGTGGAACCCGGATGAGCAGGTCTCCATGGGAGTGTTTCTGTATTTATAGTCAGAGCTCTTCAAAGAATATTTCAATTGCTATTACTTTAGCAACTGTCTTTCATGCAAATTTTGATATTTTTCAATGACGGAGGCTTTATCTGAATCAATGGAATGATTCTTTCCACCTCCCACAGGAAAACACTCAGCACCTTTCAGTTACACACCTTCAGCATCTTAAGGAGTGAGTCTCTGTGTTGCCTTCTTCACATCTGGGGGATTTGTCAGCTCAGAATCTTGAGTGGAGGCTGGAGTTCTAGGTGTGAATCTCATCAAGAGTTGATGTTTCCTTAAATACTGTGACAGCAGTCCACCTTGTCCCTGAAGCCCTAATGCCTCTATTTGAGGAGCAAGGAACTCAGGGTCCCTGGGAGGCGCAAACTAGAGGTTATACCTGCAAAAGTTCTGGAACCTCTGCATTTTGGAGAGCACAGCTTATAACAACCTCTGATGTCTTCAAATCAAGCTCTACACTCTTGAGGTTTGGGGATGGACACGTTTTGTGTGCAACGGTCTTCTTATATGCCCCCTGGACACTCTGAGTTTCCATTTTCCCTGCCCAGGAGATAATTCAGGCCCCCTGTTCTCCCTACGCTCCCCTGGAGGAAGGTTGTTGAGCCAGGCAGGTGTGCAGGAAGGGCCAGATCTAGAGACTGGGCTCTGTAGCATCCTCTGGGCTCTGAGGGCATGGAGGTAAGACCCACATACCATCTTGTCCCCCCAGGTGCCCAGGGCCCAGAGCCTGGAAGGCGGAGTCTCATGAGGTCCTGGACCCTACCCCTCTGGCCTGAGTTGAAGCAGTTACCTTTTAGGACAAAGTCCTGACCCCCAGTCCATTCTCACCTTTGGGTCAGACTCTGTGGCTCATTCCCATTACTTATAGTAGCCCCCAGTCCACCAGACCAGACTCCTAAGTCTCACAAAGACTCACAGATGTTCATGCAATCCCCATACACCCTTCTCTCCCTACCTCCCACTCTTCCCTTCCAGAGAGTTCTTCTCTTAGATATCCACTCAGCTGACTCCCTCACCTCCCCGACATCTTCAAGTCTCAGTTTCTTAGTGAACCTGTTTGCTGCTGCCCAGCCTCATCTCCCCAGCTCTCTGCACTCCTTACCCTGCTCTGCTGGGTGTTTCCTTTTCTTTTGCTTCCTAGAGCACTTATTATCTGCTAACATACCAAATGAATGACATATTTATTATGCTTCTTACAATTTTCTCCTCTCCTGTTAACTTCCTGGCAACTTCAAGGTAAACTCCAGGAAGGCAGGGATCTTTATTGGTCTGTTCA
Organism: Perodicticus potto; assembly: GCA_963574655.1. Lineage (NCBI taxonomy): Eukaryota > Metazoa > Chordata > Mammalia > Primates > Lorisidae > Perodicticus > Perodicticus potto. The sequence continues at coordinate 9,638 of CAUYRH010118091.1, forward strand.
CTGGAGTATCTGCCTAAAATAATAGCCGACTTATATTACTGCAGTTTCCCTCAAGTATCTTCTCTCGTGTTGTGAGTTCAAATCCGACTACCTTCTGAGTATTTTACTCAATGCTGGGCATTCCCCAGGCCTCTTATATGCATGGACTCATTTCAACTTCATGGAAAAATCTTTGTTCTTGATGTTGGAACTGAGCCTTATTGAAGCCACCCAGGTGCCAGGTGCTAGCCTAAAACTTGCCCTGCCTGCCCAAGATCAAGGTCACACTGTTCATCAGGTGCCCATTGCCTTTCATAATCCAAAACTTCTTCCTTGCATTCTCCTTGAGTCATTACTGATATAATTGAAACAATTCCCTTCTATTCTGAACCCTCTCCCCAAATGAAAGGTAGGGGAAGGGTCATATCTACATACAGACACAAGAACCAAAAAAAGTACACTGTACTGAGACATGAAACAGTCAAAAAAAGGCAAAAATCTCAGAGCCATTTTCCTTTCCAGTTTGTAGTTTGTTTTCTCCTTACAGCGAGCATCTAATGAGGCGTGTCTCCAGAAAGCCAGGCCATCTGACTGCTAATTACTTGGATTTGACTCTGCAATCCCCAGCATAGGAGACCACATTTACAACCTTTGCAGTGAGCCCCATCACATGTGTGGTACAATCATGGGAAGAGCTGAGAGTTCAATCCAGCCTTGGCTGAGTCCAGCACCATGTTTTTATAGCACTGTCTGTGGGCAGAATGACAGGGTGAGCAAGAGGGACCCAACTCCTGTCTCTCTGGGTGTTCTGGTCTATTCCCCCGTGACCCCTGGCATGACCTCCAGGGACAGAAGAACCGGATGATAATGTTAATGGTAAGTTAGAGCTTCTTGGGAGCACAGATGCAGAAAGAGACCCTGTTGGCCATTTGGAAGGGTGAATGGGAAGGAAAGCAAGAGCCATGATCTCTTAGGAGCTAAAGAAAAACCCTCTTAGCCTACCGTTAGCAACCTCCCAATTCTGGGCTGGACTGGGGCTGGAGGCAGGGAGCAGCTGGACCAGGTAGCTCGTGTCTCTGCAGAGAGGAGCAGCCTGGGCTCTACTCTTCTGCCAGTGAGCACCCACATGAGGGCAGAAAGTCATGGTATGGGAGGCAGGAACCTGGGTTTCCCCCAGGGGGGCCCTCTGGACCTGTCCACTAGGAGAGAGAGGCAAGGCGCGAAAGCTGGGGTCCACACCGTCCTGCTGCTCTAGGCTGAGTTGTGGCCAGGCTGAAGGATAGAGCCCTGTGCTCCCTGTGAAGGCTGTGGGAAGTCCCCTGGAGAAAGAGGGAAGGCCCGGGTGCACATCACATCTTCCCGAGTCCGCCCACAGGCGAGGAGGGAGCCTAACTCCCAGGTGCCGCCCTCAGTGGGAAGGAGCGTGTTGGAAGCAGCAGTCTAACTCAGATATTGGCTTCCGTGCACTTGGCGCCCGTGGACGCTTCATCACAAGAACTGCCTCATTTAGTCCACGCATTTGTCTTTATCTTACAGATAAGAACGAAGGCTCAGGGCTGTTGCGGCTTGTCCTAGACCATGCATTCTTTATAGGAATGCCATTATCCCCAAGAGATGAAAATCGGTCATTGGCGGTACTAGTAGGCATGGGCTGTGGAAAAAATCATCCCTTTCCTATTCACATGCATAACTCGCATAAAATACATACACAGCCAGACGAACATGCGTTGGGACCGTATGCAGCTGTCCAACTTGTCTGTGGGATGAAAACCTCATGAGGGCACAAGAAGAAAAGTTCTAAATGAGAAAAAGTTGAGAACCCCTGGCCTAGACCAGCATCTTGTAGCCACAGGGGGCTCCTGAGCACGTAAACCGTGACTAGTCCGAATGTAAAATGGGCAAGGAGTGGGAAAAACACACCGGATGGCAAACATTGAGTAGGAAAAAGCAGAATGTAAAATATCTCCTTAATAATTCTGTGTTGATTCCATGTTGGAAGAATTACTCATTAAGGAAATCTTGGGTTAAATAAAATATGCTGCTAAAATTAATTGTGCCTGTTTCATTTTACATTTTTTCATGTGGCCCCTAGAAAACATAAAATCACAAATGTGGCTCACATTCTCTTTGCAGTGGGCAGTGCTGCTCTAAGGGACCATCTGCTAAGAGGAAACATATGGAGATTCATACCCAAGTCTTCTGACTCCTTCAGTATCCTCCTGCTTTGCATCTTAGAACTGTCTCCCGTAAGAGCCGCTTGCTGCGTGGCCTTTGGCGAGCCTCATAACTTCCCTGGGCCTCAGTCCCCTTCTGCCCCCTTTTCCTCTGAATATTTTGTAAATGGAGAAACTCTTTCCAGCTATGAGGTTCTATTCTGCACCCACTGTAACCATGGGGTCAGTACCAGGGATAGGAGGGTGCCTAGAAGACCCATTTCACCAGAAATGACAGTCCCATAAAGAGTGGCGTCACCTGCTGCGTGTCTGCTTCTGGGGAAAACCTAAAGGGGCAAAGTTAGAAAAAGAGGGCTTCTAACCTGAGATAAGGTTAGAATAAATAATCATTTTAACCAAGAAGGGAGAAAAGCAGGACCAAAAACCAAAAAGTAGGATTTTAGAAAACCTTTCCGTAATGAATAGGGGCTCATAGAACATCTTACAAATGCTGCTTTGCTGGATTGAATTGATGCTTGGATCGCCACACTTTTATTCATTTCCTAATGCCTAATTTAGCGGAGGAGAAAATCAATTCTATTTTAATGTCATGAGAAAAATGCTGAATGAAAGAAAAGTGCAACAGAGCGAAACTTCAGCCTTCGGCCCCCCACTGCCCCAGAATGTGTGATGATGTGATCAATGGATTCCTTCATAGAAAGGCCTCTCCATCTGCACTGTCTCCTCTGACAAGGAGCCAGGAAATTCCAATCTTGTCAGAAAAACCCTCTGGGGTGCTTGGGAAACACACACTGACATCAGGTTCCCTGATCGCTCCCCACTGTCCAAATTTACTTCCACCTCACTTCCCCTTACTCTCGGCCTCTATTCACCCAACTCTCTAACTGGAATCTCTTCCTGCCCCTCTAAATTCCTGACACAGCCTTTCCCTCCAGCTGATCCTATAAGAAGTAGGTTCCCAGAGCAGAGTTTCTGGTCTCTGAGGCCTTGGAAGCAAGACTGGCCTCTCTTCATAATGGCTGAGGGGCTGAGGTTAAGCGGGTGGATTCCAGATTCATGCTGCCCGGGTTCTGAAAGCCCGACTGTGCCTCTTGCAATCTGTGAGAACGCTGGCCAGTTAGTCTCTTCGAACCTCAGTTTCCTTATCTGCAAAATGGGGCTGGTGACTGTAGTAGCCTCATAAACTTAAGAGGATCCAATGAGTAATGTGTGGAAAGTGCTTAGGAGGGGAACTGGCAAGCAATGCATGGTAATGAATGTTCACAGATGTTATTATTATTGTGATAAACTGCTCCAAGGATGTGGGGAGCAGAGAGGTGAGCCTTTGGCTTTAGGTCTGGTGACACCAGGATTCCAAATGATTACCCAATCAAGGAGACTTAGCACACATTTTTTTTCCTGTTCTCCTTTAGAAAACAATTTAAGTTAGTTTTAGACTTACAGAAAAATTAGAAAATGAATGCAAAGGATTCCTGTAGACCCATCACCTGGCTTCTTCTAATGTCAGCATCTTATATAAACACACTACAGTGATTAAAACCAAGAAATTAGCATTGATGAAATATGATGAGTCTTATAATCTGCTGACCTTACTTGAATTTCATTTCGTTTATTTTTCACCTCCTGTCCTTTTTTCCAATCTGGGATCCCATCCAGGTTCCCTTGTTACTCTTAATTGTCATTATCCCTTAATCTCCTCTGTCTAGGACCCCTTCTCTGTCTTTCTTTGCCTTTTCTGACCTTGGCACTTTAGAAGAACACTGGTTGCTTGTTCTGGAAACTGTCATTTAATTTGTTTATTTTTCCTGATGTCCTCTCGGGATTACATTGAAATTATGGATTTTGGCAAAGACCGCGTAAGTTGTGTCTCTCTCAAGGCATCTTCCCAAGCCACGTGGTCCGTGATTCTCCTTATTGGCTGTTATCTTTGATCACTTAGTCAAGAAGGCAGAAAGTATTTGTCAAGCCTATACCATGTTTCCATTTGTGGACATAAAAGAGCTTAATATCTTGCCCATGTTTTCAAAAACTCTCCAGTCTAATGAACAAATGATGTCCTAGTTCTTACCACTGGTAACAAACACTCCAAAGTGTAGTGCCATAAAACAACAACTTTAAGGGGGCACAGTGACTCACACCTATAAGCCTCACACTTTGGGAGGCTGAGGCAGATGGATCCCTTAAACTCAGGAGTTCAAGACCAGCCTGAGCAAGAGCAAGACCCCGACGCTATTAAAAATGAAAAACTAGCTGGGCATTGTAGGTGGTGGTGGGGAGGCCACTCCTGAGCCTGAAGCAAGAGGATTGCTTGACCCCAAGAGTTTGAGGTTGCTGTGAACTATGATGGCATAGTACTTTACCCAGAAGACAGAGTGAGATTCTGTCTCAAAAAGAAAAAAACCAACTTTATCATGCTTACAGATTCTGTGGGTCAGGGATTTGAGAAGGCAGAGCAGGGATGTTTGTGTCATCTCCACAATGTCTAGGAGGGTCTGAGATGAGGAGATTCAAATGGCCAGGAGTGACCAGACAGTTGAGAACTGGAATCAGCTATAGCCTTCCCCACCCGACTCAGCAGTCTTTCACCTAGGTAACTGGGCTGGGGACGGGCAGAACGTCCACGCCGGTGAACATCCATCTACCTGTGGCCCCTGTCCCCTGTGCTCTCTCACCCACGGCAGCCCCAGGGAGCTGGACTTCCGTGGAACACCTTCCGTGCTGCAGACAAGTTCTCTGGTCAAGTCAGGACCTTCCACAACCTCTTAGATACCACGAAACATCACTTCCTTCACCTTCTATCAGTCAAAGTGGCTTCAAGTCCTCTAAGATTTGAAAGGAGGGGAACATAAAACTCACCTTCTGATAACAGGAATGAGAGAGGATCTGTAGCTATTTTTAAAAACCACCAAAAATGGGGAAAATATCCAAAGATTATCTATTTATAAAGATTTGGAGACTCATACTCAATAGAACAAAAGCTTCACTACCTTGGACCTCATTAATTATTAAATACATCATGTTTGAGCACCAACTATGTGCCAGGCAGGTGTGCACCCAGCTGCCAGTGAAGAGAACCAAGGCCCTCCCAGGGGAGGCAGGCACAGAGAGACCCACTGCAAAGCCTCCCCCAAATTAATCCCTCCCCCCAGAAACTGTTCACCCAGGAATGTTCACAAAATGGGCAAAGGCAAGATGGAAGGATGGGGTGGGAGGTGCTGAACCTCATCACCAGAATGACCTCATTTCAAATCCCAGTTGTACCACATTCAGGATTTGTTACATTTTCATTCTTAATCCTCATTTACTCAGTAAACTTTAATGCCTCCTCTCTATGTCAAGCTGAGTGCTTGGCAATTATTGCAATAAATAAATAAAATCCAGACTTTGCCTTTAATGAAGGATTTTTTTTTCCCTAGGTTGTTTTCTGCTAGAAAGGTTGGATAGGGCTGTAAGGTTCCAATGAGCAGGGTCCTAGGATTATTAAACTTCTCCCATCTCCATGCCCAAAGCCAACTGGAGAGGAATTGGTCATGCAACTTAGCAACGTAACCAGGTTAAATTTAGCAGAACAAACATCGGCTGAGTGAGAAGTTGGAAGGCAGGCAGCTTACACTCACAAACCCAAGTATTGCCATGCAGACTAAAAACCACTGGGGATATTGCTAGACAGACTCATTAAACAAGAAGATTTCTGTGAAAAATAACAAAATCATAGCACCCAGGACACTCTGACATGAGATTAAAAGCTGAAAGGGGTTTAAGCTTCACACGATTAAGCTGCATTATGATAGTTTAGGAAGAAAGACCTTAGAGTCATCTGAGTTGATGGTGGCTCCGTTGTGGGACTCTGGCTGCATTCTTTGAAATTTAGAGCAGTTAGGAAGAGTGAAATTCAGAATATCCTTCCCATGTGGGGCCGGGGAGGGGAGGCAATGAAATCAGGAAGTAGGCCGGGGCTAAGAATGAGAGGATTAGAGGGGCCTAGGGTGCTGGGAGAGGGAGCACTTTCTGAAAGGAACACACCCGAAGTCTGTCTGGGAGCTAAGCAGAGGCCACGGTTTGGCAGAGGAAAGCAGGGTGCCTGGTAATCACAAAAATGTTAGTTCTTGGCCAGGTGTGGTGGCTCATGCCTATAATGCTAGCACCGTGGGAGGCCAAGTGTGGAGCATTGTTTGAGCTCAGGAGTTTAAGACCCCGTGAGCAAGAGTGAGACCTCATCTCTACTAAATATAGAGGAGTTATCCAGTCATGGTGTTGCACACTTAAACTCTCAGCTACTTAGGAGGTTGAGGCAGGAGGATCACTTGAGCTCAAGAGTTTGAGGCTCACTGCAATGAGCTATGATGGCACCCCGGCACTCTAGCTTGGACAACAGAGTGAGACTCTAACAACAATGAAAAACATCTCCTCATTATCACCCACTAGCCAGCCTGGCAGTTTGGGTTGCTGGAAGGTGAACAGGAAGGACGCCAGGCATGCTGGATTCTGAGTTTGTTTTTTCCTAGGGTTTGATCCCAGAGTCCACAGGAAACCAGCTGAAATGAGAGAACAGGATATTGATTAGAAATCAGCTAAAGCCAAATGGGCAAATAAGCTGACTTCCCCTTCTGCAACACCTCTTTGATCTGGGGTGACCAGACTAGAGGAAGCTTCCTTCAGGGCTGCCATGGCCACCAATCATGGGATGAGTCCCTGTGCTGGCAGCCCTGGGGAAGGAGTGCAGTCCAGGCTGGCCCTGGCACAGACAACCAGGCCTCCAGGAGGGGCGTCTGTCCCCAGAGCTCAGCTCTGGGAACCAGAGAAGCCTGCCAGGCACTGTGTAGGTTTTGCTACTCCACTTGCTTGCCAACACAGCACTTTGGCTAGAAAGGTTGCATAATAGAGCGTTGGTCACCCAACTCGTGGTCACTGGTGGATCTGGGTTTCAACACAGACTGAAATCCTCTGGTCCTCCCTCCCCTTGGGCTGAGACCCACACTTCTTGCCTGCCCGCGTGTCAGCAGCATCAGGAAGATGAGGCTGGTACGGACACTTGTGGGTCTTCCCCAGCGGTTTTTAGCCTTAGAAGGCTCCTCCCTCGTCAGGTCTGCTGCCCTGTGTTGGCTTAATCTTATCCCTACATTTCTAGGCACCTCTTTTTTCTCCGGCCAGGACTCGACGGCTCTCAGTCACTCCATTTGCCTGTTCTCCATCCTCTCTGCTTCTGGTCTCAAGCAGGCTTTCTTTGTCATCTGGCATCTGGATGAGAACAGAACCTTCTGAGGGGCCCCTATATTTTTCTAACAGTCAGTTTAATCCTTCATCTCCTTGGCTGAGAATGTGCCTCTCCAAATTCCACATGTGTGAGAGTCACCTGGCGTGCTTGTGAACAGTGCTCTGGACCTTAGCCCCAGACATTCTGATCAGCAGGTCTGGGGTGGGTGATGAATCTGTACCCCTAACAAGTTCCAGGTGATGCTCGATGCTGTCTCATCTGCAGAACACTCATTCTAAAACACAGGCATGACCAGGTATCTCCCTCAGTCTCCTACCCTCTCCTTTAAGTGGCTCTGAGTTACCCTCAGGATAAAATCTGTGCACTAGAATGATCTCATGAAGTTGTCCGTGCTCGACCCCAGCGAGGATCCCATGGACTGTTGCATAGTTTGTACACCGCACAAAGACACACCACCATGCGGATGAAATTTATTAAACTCTCGGCTGTGTCTGGCGTAAAGAATATGACTAGGCATTAAGAAAGGCACCGTCAGCCCACTGAAGTTAGGAGGGAGAGGCTGAGGGAGGACAGACATCTTTTTCTACTTTGCACAGAACACCCCTTAGGCCAGCAGTGACTTCCTTTCTCTTCCTTCACTCTACACTCTCTCCTATCACTTCCTCCCACTCTGCCCACCCACCTGGTTAACTCCTTCATACCCTAAAGGGAAGGCTTCTGGCCCCAGAGACTCCATCAGTTTTCTGTATTACATGCTCCGAAGAGGTACCTTCCCGACCTTCAGAGCAGGAATCTTACTGTGCCTTTTCCACTCCTTCCTGTGGGTCACACCTGCTCCCTTCACTGCACTGTAAATTTCTGAAAGCTCCCCCAGAAGTCAGTGAATATTTGTCGTATATTCCATTCTGCCGCCACAAAAACGCTTACAGGTGCCAAACCCCAGCATGCCATTTGTTGCTTTTTAAACTATTTTGAAATACTTATAAATTTACCAAGAAGCTGCAAAAAAAAGTACAGAGTTTTATAACCTTCGGACAATTTCCCCTAATGTGAACATCTTATATAACTATGGTATATGTATCAAAACGAAGAATTCACGCCAGTGCGTCACCACATGTGTCAACTAAACTTGAGACTTTCTCAGATCTCCCTGGTTTTTCCAGAGGTCTCTTCCAGCATTAGCTGTCCCGTCTCCTTGCCCCCCAGCCCGTGAGCCTTTTCTTGGTATTTCCTTACCTTTCTCTGACCTGAACCCTTTCGAGGACTACTGTTCAGCCCTCAGTCTGAATGTTCCTGATGTTTTCTCATTAGTAAACTGAAGTCACGAGGAAGAAAGCCCCAGAAGGAAGGTTTCCTGTTTACAACGTCCTGTTAGGGGCCACGTGATTTCGCACTGACTTGTGCTGGAGATGCCACCCTTGGTCGTTTGGTTAAGATGGTGTTTTCCAGCTTTCTTCACTTCAAAGCTACTCTGTGTTTGCTTTCCATACTCCATCCATTCCAACTGAGTCACTAGGTCCAGCCCCTGCTCCAGGAGAGAAGAATTAGGCTCTGTCTCCTAAAGGGAAGTGTATCAAAGAACGCCTGGTCTTCCAGTAAAACCACAAAAGTGACTTGTGAATTTGGTGGCAGATGCTTTGGGGCTCTGCAAATATTATTTCTCCTGAGTTTCTCCCGCCAACGTTGCCATTCATCGACGCCCTGCCTGCTACAAATGTACTAGCAAGAGGGGAGGGGAGCTAAGCTGTCCCTGTGGTGCTCCGGCAGGGACTTCTGGCTCCTTCCAGCAGCCTGCTTTAGGACCTATTTCCTTGGCAAATGCCACAACTCACAATTCTTCTGCCTAATCCCCCCTATTCTCCCAGTCCCAGGTCCACCATTGTAAGTTACGGCTGCCTTGGGTAGCTTTAAAATCGTGTCAATGCCCAGGCCACTGTATCCAGAAGCGGCATCTAATTGAACTGGTGTGGAGCCCAGGCACCGGCATTTTTTAGGAGGTCCCTTGAGCTCTCTCTGCTCTGCTGGGTCTCAGGAGACCGGGCTAGGCCAAAGCTCTCACAAATTCTCTGGTAAAACCACTTACTTCCACAACTGTGTTCCCAACAGACGTGGCTGCCTATAACATCCATCACCTCCTGTGTCTGTCCACACATAGTCCTGCATCCCCTCCCAGAGCCCCGCACAGAGTCTAGAGCAAAGTTGGTGATGGGTGAGTGTTTGTGGAGGGAGAGAATGAGCAAATTTCAATAGAAGCCAAGCAGCAGCGTCTTGTGCGCAAAAGCAACAGGTCCTCACCCTTGTGCTGGCTCCGCAGTCTTACAAACACGAGGACCCGCAGTCTGAGTGTCAGTCACAATCACTTTCCCGTTGTCATTAGAGTCCTAGGGTTTCTAGAAAAAACAAACAAAAGAACAAGGACACCCTGGCCTACAAGTCACTGGCACTTGCATTGCAGACACCTGTGGATTGCAAAAGAAATGGGTTCATGCCGTATTTTTAAATTGTCTGGAAATCAAAGAGCCAACACTGCACTTTCTGACAAAAGGCGCGTACCTTGAGCTGGTCTCCTTTTGTACCAGTTGCCTCTGAGGCCGCCAAGATGGCAAAGACCATGCTTGTAGACACTTTTACAATAGTGAAAAATGGAAGAAAAATATTAGTCTTTTAACCAGTAGTTTTGAGCTTAAGGAAAAAACATTGAACACTTTAGTTGGTGAACTGTCCGTGTTAACCTATTTTACCTGCTGTGCCCTTGTTAAGATTCCGCCATGTTGAGGCTGCCAGACGATGATCTGGAAGCCACTGGAGAGAGGCAGGAGAAAATGGGACTGAGAATGTGGGGGGCTGGCCCTTCCCAAATGTTTAGGGTACAGACACAAATGTAGTAGCAAGAGGTGAGGGGCCTAAGCTACAGGGATGCTTCTGCAGCATCAAGCTGTGGGCAGGTAGGTGCTGACTCAGTTTACACTACGACCAGCCACCACTGGCGGTGCTACTGTGTTCATAATATTTTTAAAGTTCCATTTAATTATAAGCTTAGGCCAGCTTGCCTCTGATCATGATGCTTACGTCAACCTCATGTTTTTAACCCGTTATGTGTATCAGTATGTAATCGTACTTATCTTGGTAAAATCATAGTGAGGTTTTTCAGTTTGGGGTCATTTCTTTGGGAGTGGTCTCTTGGAACAACCTTCTGGACCTCCTAGGCCATCCCTGCATGTGTGTTCCTTACCACACGTGGCATTGACATCCTCACGCCAGCTGAGAGACGGCGCCATGGTGAATTAGTGGCAGCAGAGAACACTTGATGTCCTGGGGGGTCACCACGTGTCCCCCCAGCATGCTGCCCAGATGGCAGTCCCAGCTGTTGCCCTTCCCCCACTGCACACTTACACCATGTCACCTGCCTTGGCCTCAGTTTACTCATCTGAGGAATGGGAATAACCAGAAAAAAATCCATAGCATTTTTGAAGATTAAATGAGAATTTTTTAATGGAAGCCCCATCCCCACCACCTGCCAGTGCCGGGCACAGAGCGGATGATCCTGAATGGTGATTTTTGTCATGATTATGTCTTCCAACCACTTTTTTCTGAGTCCTGGCCACTTCTCTCACTCCTGCTTAATCTCATCTCTTCCTTAGCTCCCAGGTACCACCTCATCCTCTAAACTGGAATCTTGTCATCTGTTCTATCAGCAAGTGAAACTGATACATTTCTACCCCACATCTAGCCCAGGGTCTGGAGCACAACACAGCTCAACCCAAGCATGTTCAGGAGACATGAGCCCTTTATGATGGAGATATTTGAGGGAAATTGTTTCCTTACATTGTCTCCAACCTCTTGCCCTCTCCCTGCAGCCCAGGTAGAAGAGTCCCCTGTTCCTTGCAGCTGGAGCCTTGGTGTAGAAGCTAATGCTACTGGTGGACTCACTGGAGCCTTACTCCTAAACAGAGAGCTCATCCCCCCTAAAGAAGCTGGGTGTCACCCTGCAACATAAATTAAAACCAGAACTAAAATTGGAATCAGGCCTTGGAGAACTGGAGGCTCAGAGAGATTAATCAAATTACTCAAACCACACAGCTAATTTGATCACTCATTTATACATGAAAGGAGATAAAATTGAGCAAACACCAGATAAGATTCTTGCCTTCTTGGAGCTTAAGGTCAAATATAGGGATCAGTAAACATTTTCTATAAAGGGGCAGAGAGTCAGTGTTTTAGGCTGTGTCTTTTACTTGTGAAAGCAGCCATAGGCCATGTATGAATGAATACTATGTCTGTGTTCCAGTAAAACTTTGGTTACAAAAACAGTGGGTGGGTGGAATTTGGCCTGTAGGCTATATTTTGTTCAACCTCTGGGCTAGTGGAAAAGGGGCTCCTTAATGAAATAATTATATGGTTGCATGTAAAGTCAGTAGCTCAAAAGAGAATTATGTGACTGTAGGAACATAATATAGAAGTCACAAGGGAGTGAGAGAAGGTGCCCATACAAAGGGTCCTACTAAGTGAGGTCTAAGGATGAGGAGTCATAATAGGCAGAGGGGAGACGTGGAAAGGAAAAAATGTTCCAGGCTGGCAGAACAGCTGGTGCAAAGGCGCTATGGCAGAAGGGGCCATGGCTCTTTTCAGATCCTGAAATAAGGCTTGGGGTGCAGGGTGGAGGGCAGGGAAGGACTGTCTATGCAAGAAGCTCATTGAGACCGCAGGTTAAGGATGCAATCTTCACCCCAAAACAATTGTTCTTGTGATGTGGTTGGGTTTTTATTATGAAGTGCTCACTCTGGTTTCTGGTTCAAAATCCCACTGTCAGCAACCCGAGGAGAAGCGGGCACCCTGAGAACTTGACGGCGGCCAGAGTTCATCCCGGAGTCCAGGCTTCATGTACACCTTGGCACCCTTCCTTCCGCTAACCCTTTGCTTTGTGTTTGCTATTCTAACAAATCTCCCCTTCTCTGCATTTACGAATGAAGATTCCTATTTCATTATGCATTTATGACCACAGCGCCATCCTGTTCCATTTTTCTCACCTTTCTTCTTTCCCTCCCCAGCCTGATCCCCCCACAACTCCTCCCACCGACTAACTTCGTAAAACTTGCAAGTTAAATTTTTCAAAGACTGTTTCTGACAAAGCAGTGGGAATTAGATTTGGTGAAGCCCTTCATAAAAAATTGAAGACATGCTATATTAACATACATTGATTTATTCATAGTGTTTCATTACAAGTAAGTGAGGCCCCTGTAATACCAGGAAAGGTTAGGAGAGCAGGGGAGCGCGGTATATTATATTGACAGCTCGGTGGAAATTAAGTTGCTTTTGGATTGAATTTGGAGCGCAGGAAAAGAATTGGCTAGTAAATAAGGCATGAGTTTTACCTCCCAGTATCTGTATATCAATGTAGTTGCCACCAGCCCAGGCAGGGAGACAGGGACAGAATTTTTTTTTTTTTTTTATTGAATCATAGCTGAGTACATTAGTGCAATCAAGGGGTACAATGTGCTGGTTTCATATACAATCTGAAACATTTTCATCAAACTGTTTGATATAGCCATCATGTCATTTTCTTAGTTATTGTATGAAGACATTTATATTCTGCATTTAGTAAGTTTTGCCTGAGCCCGTCTAAGATGCACCATAGGTGTGGCCCCACCAATTACCCTCCCTCCATCCCAACCTCACCCCTCCCCTCCCCTCCCTTGCCCTTTCCCCATATTCTTGTGCTATAGTTGGGTTATAGCCGTCATATGAAAGCTATAAATTAGCTTCATAGTAGGGCTGAGTACATTGGATACTTTTTCTTCCATTCTTGAGATACTTTGCTAAGAAGAATATGTTCTAGCTCCATCCATGTAATTTTGAAAGAATGTAAGGGCATGTCTTCACCACTGGGATACTAGGGTTACTTGCCATGGGCAGAACCCTCAGAACAGCTCCCCTTTTCTGCCAGCAGGGAAAGCAGAGTCCA
>CAUYRH010118094.1:0-38116 GCA_963574655.1 Perodicticus potto
TAGTCCCAGCTACTCGGGAGGCTGAGGCAAGAGAATCGCCTAAGCCCAGGAGTTGGAGGTTGCTGTGAGCTGTGTGACGCCATGGCACTCTACCGAGGGCGACAAAGTGAGACTCTGTCTCTACAAAAAAAAAAAAAAAAAAAAGATTGTCTAACTTTTACCTTTGTTAACCAAAAATTTTGGTGTCACCTACTTTTACGTTATGACAGATTTTTCTTTCTTTCTTTCTTTTTTTTTTTTTTTGTTTTTTTTTATGACAGATTTTTCAAAGGAGAAATAAGAAATGGGAAGTGATTAGAGATTAAAAGATAAAATTGGTGATTTTTCCTGCTTCTCAAAATTGGGATTTGCCAATATACTAATGCATAAAGTCCTGGTCCAAGAAGTCAGTCTCTGGTAAGAATGCAACCATTGATTCTAGGCAGCAAAAGCTTCTTACAATAGTACTGACATGATGGAATAAATACTAGATTTAGGAATCAGAATTAATGAGTTTGAGTCCTAATTCTGCCACTTACTTGACCACCCTCTTGTCAAAATAACAATACTTCTTTCACTGTGTTGAGATAATCTGAATGGACCTTGATTCACTAATAGGGCACTCAGTTCTACCAATTATTTTCATCTTACTTTGGAATAGTTCATTAGATATTTTTAAATTTTATTAAAAAACTTTAACATAGCAAAAGTACAGAATAGTATGATCAACGCTCAGTTTGTCAAACTCATGTTCATATGACAACATATACAAATTCAACATATTAGACTTGGCACAGTGGTGGCTCATGCCTATAATCTTAGCACTTAGGGAGGCTGAGGCAAGTGGATTGCTTGAGCTCATGAGTTTGAAACCAGCCTGAGCGAGAGTGAGACCTCTTCTCTAGAAAGTAAGCCGAGTGCTGTAGCAGGCACATATAGTCCCAGCCACTTGGGAGGCTGAGGCAAGAGAATCACTTGAGTCCAAGAGTTTGAGATTGCTGTGAGCTATGACGCCACAGTACTCTACTGAGGGTGACAAAGTGAGATTCTGTCTCAAAAAAAAACAAAAAAGGGCGGCGCCTGTGGCTCAAAGGAGTGGGGCTCTGGCCCCATGTGGCGGAGGTGGCGGGTTCAAACCCAGCCCCAGCCAAAAACTGCTAAAAGAACAAAACAAAACAAAACATATTTTATTGCTTTGAACATTCAAATTTTATAAAAATTATGTTTATGTTGTCATTTGACAACCTGCATTTTCTATTCATTTTTGAGATACAATCCATGTTGATATATTTAGCTCCAGTCCTCATTTTAACTGTTTTGTAGTATTACTTTTAATTAATATGTCACAACACATCCATTTTCCTGTTAATGGGTGTTTAAAAATGGTGCATATTGTGGTGGGAATGCAAGATCACACAATCTGGCAGTCTCACTCTAGATGATCACTGAAGGAGGGCTGAAAACACAGTCACACAAAGAGCTATATAACAATATTATACTGTCACTATTTCTAGTTATTAAATGTCTTAAATGTATAGAGGATTTTTTTTTTTTTTTGAGACAGTCTCACTGTATCGCCCTGGGTAGAGTGCTGTGTCATCACAGCTCACAGCAACCTCAGACTCTTGGGCATAAGTGATTCTCTTGCTGTGTGAGCCTCCCAAGTAGCTGGGACTACAGGCACCTGTTACAACACTCGGCTATTTTTTGGTTGTAGCTGTCATTGTTGTTTGGCAGGCCTGGGCTGGGTTCGAATCCTCCTAGTCCGTTGTATGTGGACGGTGCCCTAACCGCTGAGCTACAGGCGCCAAGCCATATAGAGATATTTTTAATGCAGTCAGATTTACTTTATATTTTTAATCAGAGCAAGTTTATGTATTTATTTATTTAGCAGTTGATTTTTGGCTGGGGCCAGGTTTGAACCTGCCACCTCTGGTACATAGGCTGACGCCCTACTCCTTGAGCCACAGGTGCCCCCCTCCCCAGTGCAAATTTAGATAGTAATAAAAAAAAAACATTCTTTTCTTTGTCAGAGTCTCATCTGTCACCCTGGACAGAGTGCCTGGTGTCAGCCTGGCTCACAACAACCTCAAACTCCTGGGCTGAAATGATCCTCTTGCCTCGGCCTCCCTAGCAGCTGGGACTTCAACTGCTAGCCATAATGCCCAGCTAATTTTTCCTCCCAGAGTGCTAGGATTACAGGTATGAGCCACTGTGCTCGGCTGAAAGAAAATACTTGAAAACAGTTCCTGCTTGGTGGGAAAGGGGTACCATCCAAAGAACACTCCCAGAAAAATCTGAGCCTATTTTTAACTATCTTGTTAAAGCTTAGCTATCATGTTAAACAGAGGGCCTGTCCTGGAGACAATGATACATCAAGGAAATGGTTAATTCTAATTTCATTAATTTGTTATCTTCCACCACAGACCAAAAAAGTTCTCCTGGAGAATAAGAAATAGGTCTTGGAATATGGCAGAAGGGCAACTAGTATCTGGTGTGCACATAAAATACAAGACAACCAGTTAAATCTGAATTGCAATAAATTTTTTCACATACTAAAAAATTATTTGTGCTGTTTTTCTCAAATTCAAACTTAACTAGGTATCCTGTGGTTTTTTTTCTTTTTTCTTTTTTTTTTGAGACAGTCTCACTTTGTCATCCTGTGGCATCACAGCTCACAGCAACCTCAAACTTTTGGGCTCAAGTGATCCTCTTGCCTCAGCCTCCCGAGTAGCTGGGACTGCTGGCATCTGTCACAACACCCAGCTATTTTTAGAGATGGGGTCATGCTCTTGCTCAGGCTGGTCTTAAACTCCTGAGCTCAGACAATCCACCTGCCTTGGCCTCCCAGAGGATCACAGGTATGAGCTACCACAACAGCCTAGTATCCTGTGTTCTTTTTTTTTGTTTTTTGAGACAGAGTCTCACTATGTCACCCTCAGTAGAGTGCCGTAGCATCACAGCTCACAGGACCCTCAAACGCTTGGACTTGAGCAATTCTCTTGCCTCTGCCTCCATGAAGTAGCTGGGACTACAGAAGCCCGTCACAATGTCCAGCTATTTTTGTTGTGGTTGTTGTTGCAGTTGTCATTGTTTGAGCAGGCCTGGGCCAGGTTAGAACCTGCCAGCCTGGGTGTATGTGGCTGGGCCCTACCCACTGAGCTACAGGTGCTGCCGTATCCTGTGTTCTTTTTTTTTTGAGACAGAGCCTCAAGCTGTCACCCAGGGTAGAGTGCAATGGCATCACAGCTCACAGCAACCTCCAGCTCCTGGGCTCAAGTGAGTCTCTTGCCTCCGCCTCCCAATTAGCTGGGACTACAGGCGCACGCCACAACGCCCGGCCATTTTTTGGTTGCAGCCGTCATTGTTGTTTGGCGGGCCCGGGCTGGATTCAAACCCGCCAGCTCAGGTGTTCGTGGCTGGTGCCTTAGCCAGTTGAGCTAGAGGCGCTGAGCCATATCCGGTGGTCTTCTTTGGTTGCCCTGATAACCCTCATCTGGTATGACTCTTAAATCAGATTGTCTTGTTTAACATAACTTAGCCTTGAGAATAAATCCAATTACTTGTACGGAATCATTATATTCACAAGGAAGTTCCTTAAGCTCTTTACAGTAACATTTTTCAAAATGAATTCTGCATGATACAGATTATAAAATAATGATAGCTTTAAAATAAGTATAAATACCAAAGTTATAAACACTGCCTTTCTTATTCTATTTAGAGAGATACATAACGGGTATGTTTGAATAAAAAAGGTTTCTTGGCGCTTGTCAACAAGGAAAACATCATTTTATTCTGTATGAAAGTTAAAGGACTAAAAAGTACTGCTCTGTAAAAACGCTAAGGATGTATTTGTTAGAAATTCTTCATTAGTGCAAACTCCATTCTAAGAGTCATTCAATCCTTACTAATGATGATGCCATGGCTTACTGTCCTCTTCCTGGAATGGAATAAAAAGCATGTGTAACCACACCGACAGTAATGGGAGAGAGAAGAACAGACGGGGAGAGAAGGAAAATAATTCATCAATTTTAGACTTCTTTTTTTTTTGTACAAAAGGTCTTTATTTGCAGGGGGATGCTGCAGAGCAGCATTAAGGAGGAGTGGAAAAAAGAGAGAGACGGGAAGGGGGGGACAAAGGGGGAGACAGGAGAGAGAGAAGAGAGAGCAATTTTAGACTATTTTAAGTTAAGATTAGATTGGTAAACAAGTCTACTTTTACACTTCCCAAATGGTATTTTCACATCACTTTGTGAAAAGCAAAAAGAATCCTAAAGACCTTTTGTAAAATGCCTAGCTTCGTACATAAGGACCACTAATAAAAGCCCAGAAACAAGAGCAACTGAAAGTATTTTTTCTCAATTTAATTAAACAGATTTTGACCACATTACTGTGTGTTGAATGCTAGACCAGGCACTTCGTGGGATACACCTGGGACTCAGGAAAACTTAAGAACTAATCGTCTGGTAAGGTAGAAGCACAAACATGCAAGTAAACATAAAACAAGACAAACTGTCAAAAAAAATAACGCAGATTGAAAAGCTACCAAAACATGGCTCGGCGCCTATGCTCAGTGAGTAGGGTGCCGGCCACATACACCAAGGCTGGCGGGTTCGAGCCCGGCCCACGCCTGCTAAACCACAATGACAACTGCAACAAAAAATTAGTGGGCAGACGCCTGTAGTCCCAGCTACTCAGGAGGCTGAGTAAAGAGACTCGCTTAAGCCCAAGAGTTTGAGGTTGCTGTGAGCTGTCATGCCACGGCACCCTACTGAGGACAACATAGTAAGACTTTTTTTTTTTTAAGAGACAGAGTCTCTCTTTATCACCCTTGGTAGAATGCTGTGGCGTCACAGCTCACACCAACCTCCAGCTCCTGGGTTTAGGTGATTCTCTTGCTTCAGCTTCTCGAGTAGCTGGGACTACAGGCACCCACCACCCTCGGTATATGGGGCCAGCGCCCTACTCACTGAGCCACAGGTGCCACCCACGAGACTCTTTTTTTTTTTTTTTTTTTAATTTTTTAGAGACAGAGTCTCACTCTGTCACCCTCGGTAGAGTGCTGTGGCGTCACAGCTCACCACAACCTCTAGTTCTTGGGCTTAGGCAATTCTCTTGCCTCAGCCTCCTGAGTAGCTGGGACTACAGGTGCCTACCACAATGCCCAGCTAGAGACTCCGCCTTAAAAAAAAAAAAAAAGAAAAGTTATCAAAACATAAAAGGCAATCTTCTGGTGGTGGGGGGGAGGTCATCAGAAAGCTCATGGAAAAGTGTCTCCTGAGATAGCTCTGAACAAAGGTAGGATAAGACTGCTGGGAAAACAGAAGCAAGAGGCAGAGGTGGGCAGGTTCAAGGCTCGGGCAATGACTGAGTGGCTTTGCTTGAGCTGGGTCTGGGGTCCGGCCTCCGGCTTGCTTGTGCCCTAGCTCATTTCTACCAATCTCTCCTCTTCCATGAGCTTGGATCACTATATTCTTTCCATCTCCCCAACCATTTCCCTAGGCGATTCGTATTTCTCACTGGGCTCAACTGTACTGTCACTTCCTCCACAAAGCCTCTAAAGACCACCCTTGCTTTCAAACCAGTTGAGCTCTGTATCAGTCTTGGCTGCACCGTAACTTCATGCTCTTCACACCTGCAGCTGAGACCTGTGAGTTTACTGTTTAACATCGACCTCACGGAGTACACCCTGATGATACAGTCCGTGAAGAGACAGTCTTGTTCACTGTGGTGGCTCCTGGGCCTTAAAGCACAGTGCTCGACGCGCAGAAGATGCAGCACATTGCTGATGAGTAAATGCTGATGGTAAGTTTTATATGCGGCT
This sequence comes from Perodicticus potto, assembly GCA_963574655.1. Classification (NCBI taxonomy): domain Eukaryota; kingdom Metazoa; phylum Chordata; class Mammalia; order Primates; family Lorisidae; genus Perodicticus; species Perodicticus potto. The sequence continues at coordinate 5,804 of CAUYRH010118094.1, forward strand.
GAATATAGTTTTGAATGCTTTTCACAATTTTGATAGCTATAGTAAATTAATTGCAAGGTTTATAAGAAAGGTACATAAGCAAATTAATAGGTTAATTCACATAGGTTTTCATAATTTAAAGGTATTTCATAGAAGACATAGTATGTGATGTCCTTTTAAAATATGCTAAGTATGATCGTATTTTTTAGACGGGACACTAGAAATTTAACAAAAAACAAACACTAAAAGCACACAATGGAATATTAAAACAGAAAGCTGTATAATCTTTGAATATTTCATTTCGTCACCATTGGTAGAGTACAGTGCCATAGTGTCAGAGCTCACAGCAGCCTCCAACTCTTGGGCTCAAGCAGTTCTCTTGCCTCAGCCTCCCAAGTAGCTGGGCGCCCGCCACAACGCCCGGCTTGTTTTTTAGAGATGAGGTCTCATACCGGCTCTGGCTGGTCTCGAACAGGTAAGCTCAGGCAATCCACCCACCTCAGTCTCCCAGAGTGCTAGGATTATAGGCGTGAGTCACTGCGCCCAGCCCTAAATAACTGAATTTTATAGAGAACACCTTCCATTATATTAAGAAGGATCTTACTTTTACTTTCTTAGTCACATGTAAGAAATATCTATTCAAAGTGTAGCTAAACTCAATATCCCCAATATTTGAATCATCATACCAAGTCAATGTTCGTTTAATTTCATAATCCTCTCCAACCTCAAAATAAAAGCATTTTAATAATGTCTACATACCTTATTCAATGAATATCCAAATTTGTTCCCTGTGAGCAACACTCCAATACTTCATTAACAAATTTATATCACTTAGAAAATCAAAACGGTACTGAAGGAAAGCATGAAAATATCTAATGTAGAAATCTAAGATTGGCTCTGAGGTCCAACTGGACTTGCACGACACTTTTTTCATTTTTATCGTTAAGTGCTAGAAATATTTTATTGTAAAGGCTGAAGAATGTACTAAAATGCTTTGTTTTGTGAAATCTAAGTTTCTAACCGTAAATCACTGGCATTTACAGAAAAAACAATTACTTAAATGAAAACTAAAAATCTGAAGCCTATGTTTGAGACATGGCCTTTATTAACACTGCCCGCTGAGCTTCATCTTTATGTTACATTGAAGTACTTCTGCTTTGCAAAGAAAAGACAGAAAAGTGCATTTTACAAGAGTACTTTTTTGTTTTTAATTCTCTGAGAAAATGGAAAGAATCTGAAGCACAAGTTCACAATGAGGTGAGATGAAATTAAGAAACAATGACCTCTGTAATGCTGTGCCGGGACGCGCTGGGCGCTGACCGTCCCTGGGGGTCAGGTCCGGACGCACAGAGAAGCTGAGTTATTACTCTACAGCATTTGAAACACAGAAAAGGAGGTTTTTTAAAAAAACCCCTTTCAATGTACAAACCAGAATTTAAAAACTGCTTTTTAAAAAATCACCTTTTTACATAATGTATATGCAAAACTGCTTTAAATACATGATTTTGAAGAATTATTTACAAAACGTATCAGTCTGTGGGATAATCCACAGACAAAAGCATACACAGTCGCTTTACTTAGTTGTTGCATCTCAACTTTGGGAGATATAAATTTATTCGGCAGTGTAGCAAACATAAAAACTGTGACAAGGTATCTTAAGGGCAACCAAAAATCTGATCCTCAAAACAGTTCCAATACTAGGACTGCCAAAGTTTCTAAACAAGGACACACTTCAGTGATCCACATGCCCACTACGGATCTATGCTGTTTGAAGGACTGAGCCGGACCCCCTTCAAGACGAGCAAGGCCGCAGGGTGCAGCCTGCTGTAGAAGGGACAGCTGAGAGTTACTGTCATCCAAAGAGTGAATTAACCTAGAATTTTCTTTTTTTCAATTTTATTAATATTTTAAAAAATACATAAAAATACAACATCCAATGTCTGAATAAATATATTTAACAAGTTGCAAGATAATACCTTATTTTACACAAAATTTTCAGCTTTAGAAATCTTGTTAAATAACTTCATTGTTGTTATATATTTCATTTTTGTCTTTTTGTAACAAAATAAAAACTCTGAAATTACATAGAAAAAAGACAAAATATTTTTGTCAAGGGATTAGATAGTCCACTGAAAACTTATTCACAATTCCACTGTAAACATTAATAACATTAAAATATTTGCATAATTGTGTGCTCAAAAATCCTATAAAAAGTGGAAGACTTATTACAACTGTAGTTTTCAGTCAACTACACTTCCTTTCACAATTTATTTTGTCCCATGTACACCTCTGAACCTGGGCACACTGCTGAACATATACTTTGGCAGTTCTAAATAGCAAGTGCTTCCACAAAAAGAAAACGACGACGACAATTAAAAAAAAAAACCCACAAACATAAACCCCCTACTCACCAAGTGTTCAAATGCATCTTTGTGAAAGTGCAGCAGCAATTATTCAGCTGGGTGATATCTGATGTTTATCATGTGCACTTGCTTGTCTATGATTTCTATAACACCTGAAAGCTTTATTATACAAATTCAAATTTGCTAAGTGCCCTTTTTCTATACCACAGAAGATGGGGGAAAGAGAAGGAACAATGATGACAGACACGGCAGGCCGCCTCGCCTTCACTTACTAATCAGCTTATTTTTTGCAACAAGAAAAAAGAAGAGAGAAGGGGACAGCTAGAATCCAGCCTGGAGAAGTATACGGGATATACTTAGCAACGGCAGACCAGTTGAGTGCTTTCTGTGGTGGTATTTTAGGGTTTTGGGATTTATGTCCATGGCAGCAAACTGCTGGGAAGGCAGAGAAAATGTTTATCACCTGCATTCTACGGCAAGTACGTTTTGTGGGGGAGACGACGAGGAGGGGCTCATCCCAGTGTCTGATGAAGCGGATGACATGGAGGCTCCAGCATGGGACACTGCGGGACGAAAGTAACGACGTTAGACTCAGAAGCCACCACAGGGGTACCCAGCCAGCAGCAAATCAGAAAGAACAATTTGACTTACTCCATTCAATCATAGGCTTCTCTTTTCTTTTTTTGAGACAGAGTCTCACTTTGTCACCCTTGGTAGAGTGCTGTCACATCACAGCTCACAGCAACCTCCAGCTCTTGGGCTTAGGTGATTCTCTTGCCTCAGCCTCCAGAGTAGCTGGGATTACAGGTGCACGCCACAACGCCTGGCTATTTTTTTGTTCTGGTTTGTCTGGGGCCAGGTTTGAACCCGCCATCCTCCGTATATGGGGCTGGCACCCCACCCACTGAGCCACAGGTGCCGCCCAATCATAGGCATCTTAAATGTTGCATGAAGGAATAATGAAGTGTCAGCAAAAATTTTCTTTCTTTCTCTCTTTTTTTTTTGAGACACTGTCACTTTGTCACCCTGGGTAGAGTCCTGTGGCATCACAGCTCACAGCAACTTCCAACTCCTGGGCTCAGGCTGGCACCCTAACCCACTGGGCCACAAGCACTGCCCAGGCAAAAATTTTCTTTGACTCATTTAAGTGGAATTAGTCTTTGGTCAGTTAAGTAACTTAGTTCAAAAAAGACATCAGAAGGCCAAGTATGCCTGGCAGCTTGTACTTGTACTCCCAGCTCTTTAGGATTGTTTGAGACCAGCTTGGGGAACATAGCGAGACACTGTCTCTACAAAAAATAAAAAAATTAGCTGGGCATGGTGGTACTATTCAAGAGGCTATGGTGGGAGAACACCTCGAGCCCAGGAGTTTGCGGTTGCTCCTGGGCTATGACTGGGCCACTGCACTACAGCCTAGGCAGCAGAGCAAGACCACTTTTCTAAGAGACATTCCAAAATACTGACATTAGGCTCAGTGCCCGTAGCACAGTGTTACAGTGCTGGCCACATACGTGGAGGCTGGCGGGTTCAAATCCAGCCAGGGCCAGCTTAACAACAATAAAATAACCAGGCGGGCTCGGCACCTGTAGCTCAGCAGCTAGGGCACCAGTCACATACACCAGAGCTGGCAGGATCAAATCCTGCCCAGGCCTGCCAAACAACAACAACTGCAAGCAAAAAAAAAAAAAAAACAAACTGCTGGGCATTGTGGCAGGTGCCTGTAGTCCCAGCTACTTAGGAGGTTGAGGCAAGAGAATCAGTTAAGGGCAAGTGTTTGAGGTTGCTCTGAACTGTGACAGCACGCCACTCTACCAAGGGTGACATAGTGAGACTCTGTCTCAAAAAAACAAAGAAAAAATTGATATTGAAGAAGTATAGACTCTTTTCTTTCTTTCTTTCTTTTTTTTTTGAGACAGTGTCTCACTATGTCGCCCTCAGAAGAGTGCAATGGTTTGCTCACAATAACCTCAAATTCTCGGGCTTAAGCGATTCTCTTGCCTCAGCCTCCCAAGAAGCTGGGACTACAGGAGCCCACCACAACACCCGGCTATTTTTTGGTTGCAGTTATCACTTTTCTTTAGCAGGCCTGGGCTAGGCTTGAACCCTCCAACCTCAGTGTATGTGGCTGGCACCCTGCTCACTGAGCTACGGGAACCAAGCCCTCTTTTCTTTTTCTTTTTTTGTAGAGACAGAGTCTCATTTTATCGCCCTCGGTAGAGTGCCGTGGTGTCACATAGCTCACAGCAACCTCCCAACTCCTGGGTTTAAGCGATTCTCTTGCCTCAGCCTCCTGGGTAGCTGGGACTACAGGCGTCTGCCACAATGCCCAGCTAGTGTTTTGTTTTTTGCAGTTCGGCCAAGGCCAGGTTTGAACCCGCTACCTTCGGTATATGGGGCCGGCGCCCTACTCACTGAGCCACAGGCGCCGCTCCCTCTTTTCTTTTTCTCACTCTGTCACACAGGCTAGGTGCCACGGCATCACAGCTCACAGCAACCTCAATCTCTTGGGCTTAAGCAATTCTTTTGCCTCAGCCTCCCAAGTAGCTGGGACAACAAGTGCCTGCCATAATGCCTGGCTATTTTTTTTTGTTGTTGTTGTTGTTGCAGCTGTCATTATCATTGTTGTTTAGCTGGCCCAGGCCAGTTCAAACCCGCCAGCTTGGGTGCATGTGACCGGCGCCCTACCCACTGAGCTATGGGCCGCCGCCCATGTTCTTACTTTATTTTAATAAAGTTCTTGCTTTAGTTTTAATTTTTGTTTGTTAAAATATCATTACAATGAATTCTTTAACTTTAGTTTTAATTTTTGTTTGTTAAAATATCATTACAATGAATTCTTCCACGTGAACTTGAAATCATTCAATATCTCAATTCAATGACTCCCTACAAAAAATTAAGCAAATGAAAAAGGGAAGATTATAATTTAAAAAAAACCCCCAACTTTCTAGTTGTCTGAAACTTCTATCTCCTTTAGGAAGGAAACTGAAGAAGTGGAGGGTTGTCAGAAGAAATTTCACTTTGCTAATTTATTCTTCCACTTTTTTTTTGGAGACAGAATCTCACTTGCCACCGTGGGTAGAGTGCAGTGGCATCATCACAGCTCACAGCAACCTCCAATTCCTGGATTCAAGTGATCCTCCTGCCTCAGCCTCCCAAGTAGCTGGGACTACAAGTGTGTACCACTATGCCTGGCTAATTTTTCTTTTTCTTTCTTTCTTTTTTTTTTTTTAGTAGAGACAAGGTCTCACTCTTGCTCAGGCTGGTCTCAAACTCCCAAGCCCAAGTGATCTTTCCACCTTAGCCTCCCAGAGTGCTGGGATTATAGGCATGACCCACTACGCCTGCTAATTTGCTCTTCTTTTCATATTCAAAGCTCTGTAAAGACTTCCTGCTATTTGCAGTTTCTAAAAGGCCACACATGGAAAGTCTGATCTCTTTCCATTAACTAGAAACTACTGTTCTTGAGAGTAGAATGATTCAAGACCACATATGACACATTATTCTTTCTGTAATGCATCCTCTGTCTCTGCAGAGGCAGAAAACTCTCAACAGGGTCCCCACCATCAAGTAATTTACCTTTTATTTTTTTAAGAGACATTCTCCTGGAGCTCCCCTGCCTGTTCCCTCCTACTCTGGGAATGGCTGCTCTGTAGCCCACCTGTAATGGTTGTCAGCTTCCGTCCAGTGTCACCTGGATTCCCCTTAACTGTTTCCTACACAGGACCCGTGTTGGGTGGACCCCATGCTGTCACCCTGGCTTGGCTTCTACTTTCCAGCACTGCCACTGAGAAGTCTGACATCAGAAACCTGGGATCCTTTCATCGGAACCTTCATATGGTGAACATGTAGAATCCACTCTGTATTCACGGTGTTCCGAAACTTCCTGATGTGCTTTAGATCCCCACTCCCGTCCTTCATAGAAGGTATAGTGGATCTCTGCAATCTTGAAACTCATAGCCTTCGATTCTGGAATTATTATTATTTTTGAGACAGAGTGTCACTGTATCGCCCTTAGTAGAGTGCTGTGATGTCACAGCTCACAACAATCTCAAATTCTTGGGCTTAAGCGAGTCTCTTGCCTCAGCCTCCCAAGTAGCTGCGACTACAGGCGCTTGCCACAACACCGGCTATTGTTTGGTTGTAGTTGTCATGTTTTTTTAGCAGGCCCAGGTGGGGTTCAAAACCGCCAGCTATAGTGTATGTGGCCGGCGCCCTGGCCGCTGACCTACAGGTGCCGAGCCAATTCTGTAATTTTTAAAATAATATTTGTTTGATGACAACTTCCTCCTATGTTTATTTAGTGCTTTTTTCCTAGAAGTCCTATGATTTAGAAGTTGAGTATTTTTGCCAAATCCTGTATTTCTCTTGTTTCTTCTCCTCTGTCCTCTTTTAGACCCTCTGCTGGGATTTCTTCAGCTTTATTGTTTATCCTTTCAGTATATCTAGAGATAAAGAACACTGCAACCTTGTGTTTAAGTATCTGTAACTTATGTTTCAAGATTGCAGTATCTCTTTTTTTTTTTTTTTGAGACAGAGTCTCACTATGTTGCTGTTGGTAGAGTGCTATGGCATCACAGCTCACAGCAACCTCAAACTCTTGGGCTTAAGCGATTCTCTTGCCTCAGCCTCTCAAGAAGCTGGGACTACAGGCGCCCGCCACAACGCCCAGCTATTTTTTGGTTGTTGTTGTTGCTGTTGTTGTTTTATCTGGCCAGGGACTGGGTTTCAACTGCCAGCCTCGATATATGTGGCCGGCACCCTAACCACTGAGCTACGGGCACTGCCTGTATCGTTTTCTTTGTTTCTAGATATAAGTTCAGCATCCCTAATTGAAAACTCTGCGATCTGAAATGCTCCAATGTCCAAAAGTTTCCGAGTGCTGATATGATGCCACAACCAAAAAATCGTACACCTAAATACTTAATAGAAATTTTGTTCCATGCACAAACTTAAAATACTGAATAAAATTAACTTCGGGCTGTGTATGTATAGTGTATTATGAAACATGAATGAATTTAGAGTTTAGAATTGGGTCCTCTCCCCAAGATATTTCATTATGCATATGCAAGTATTCCAAAATCTTAAAAAATCTATAATGCAAAGTATTTCTGGTCCCAAGTAGTTTGGATAAGGGTACTCAACCATATTAACTATTAAACTACAGTTGTGTGCTTTTTGTTTTTAATATGGTATATTGTCTCTTTTTTTCATGTTCCTTTGGCTTCTGTCTTTATGTAGAGTCTTTCCTCAAATACCCAGAGATGATGTGGCTTCCATATTTCAAAGAGGGACATTAAAACCTGCCTGGAGCTCTGGGAGGCTGAAGCAGGGGGTTTGCCTAAGCTCAGGAGGTGGAGACCAGCCTGAGCTAGAGTGAGTCCCCAACTCTAAAAACAGCCAGGCGTTGTGGCTTGAGCCTGTAGCCCCAGCTACTTGGGAGGCTGAGGCAGGAGGATCACTGGAGCCCAAGAGTTTAAGGTTGCTGTGAGCTATGATGCCACAGCACTCTACCAGGGGCGACAAAGTAAGACTCTGTCTAAATAAATAAGTAAATAAATAAATGACCTGCCTGGATGCTGTGTCTGAATGATAGCAGAGCTTTTTACTATGGGTAATGCACGTCACTGACTGGAAAGATCTTTTTTTTGGGTCAGAAACATCCAAATATTAGGTCATTTTTCTTGCGTTGGTCATTTCTATAGAAGAATCCACTAATTTCCTCCCACTTTGTGTAAAAGAATCACCCAGCTTCCTCCCAAGAGTATATGTTTGGCTGTCAGCTTTCAGTTAGCCAAAAGGATTGAATCTTGGACTTCAAGCACAACAGCAACCTAACAGTTCAGAATCAGAACCCTCACTCCACCCAGTATATTTGGCTTAGCACTTAACCCTGACCTTAACCCCTGACCCAGCTATGGCTGGGTTCTGAGTCTGCAAGCCTATTGATCCCCTCAACCTTCTGTTATGGTAATTGCCTATCTTTTGCTAGGGTTGGGGAGACAATGTCTCCTTCCGTTTTTAACTAATCTCTATTTTTCATTGTCATCCCATCTCCCTCATTTTATTCCACTATAAGGACAAACAAGCTTAGGTTTTAACATTATCTTATCTGCTAGAACAGTTACAGAGGTCCATCCATCTAAGGCTCAGCTTCTAAAAGATATGCTGTTAACATTTCTTCCTGGGTGGCACCTGTGGCTCAGCGAATAGGGCGCTGGCCCCATATACTGAGGGTGGAGGGCTTGAACCTGGCCCCAGCCAAACTGCAACAAAAAAAGTAGCCAGGTGGCTCAGTGCCTGTGGGCCAAGTGGCTAAGGCGCCAGGCATGTACATCTGAGCTGGCGGGTTTGAATCCAACCTGGGCCCACCAAACAACAATGACGGCTGCAACCAAAAAATGGCCGGGCGTTGTGGCGGGTGCCTGTAGTCCCAGCTACTTGGGAGGAGGAGGCAGGAGACTCACTTGAACCCAGGAATTGGAGGTTGCTGTGAGCTGTGATGCTAAGGTACTCTATCCAGGGTGACGGCTTGAGACTCTGTCTCAAAAAAAAAAAAATTAGCCGGGCGTTGTGGTGGGCGCCTATAGTCCCAGCTGAGGACTCAGGAGGTTGAGGCAAGAGAATTGGCTAAGCCCAAGAGCTGGAGGTTGCTGTGTGCTGCAACGCCACAGCACTCTACCAAAGGGGATAAAGTGAGACTGTCTCTTAAAAAAAAAATTCTTTTCTTCCCTTTCCTTTCCTTTCCTTTCTTCCCTGTTTTTGAGAAAGGGTCTCCCTCTGTTACCCAGGCTGGAGTGCACGGTGGCATCATAGCTCACTGCAACCTCCAACTCTGGGCTCAAGAGAGCCTCTGGCCTCAGCCTTCCAGGCACTACACTGGCCTGCTGACATGTCTTGCACACCACAGTCACCCGTGTCCTTCTCTGGTCCTGTGGACACAGGGCTTTTGATTTCCTCTGCTGTCATTTTAGTGCGGCCTGGGGATGCAGTGCGCAGGAGCATGTCCACGTTTATCTAGAAATCAGCCCACACAGCTGTAAGGCCTCGCTCAGACATTACTCCTCCTCCACGGTTACTCCAAAGTAACCTCTCCTTCTACTAACTCCCGTAGTGTTGATATCACTCTCAGAACACACAGCCCTACTAGGTGTTGAGATCTTTGAGGCTGAAATCTGTATTGGAGTCATCGCTATATTCCACCCAGTGGCAGAGATTCTCTGCCATGTGGGACGTGCTCATCCACGTTGTTGAGCTGCACTGCCAAACTGTAGTTGCTTAGGAAATGACTTATAATCTCAATAAAATAATGTCCTGGAGGGTAAGCCTTACACCTTATTCATCTTAGTGAACCCCATAATAACAAAAACAGTGCCTGTTACCAGGCAGCCAATAAATGTTTGTTGAGCTGAGGGTGAGTTTCAGAGGGAGTAAGGTCTATCCGAGAAGCCACCACATTGAGTAAGATCACACACTTTGTCAAAATCACCTCAAGAGTCTCCTGGTAATTCAGCTGACCCACTCATTTCAACAATACCAACAGAGCAGGGAACACTGGTATTTAAAAACAGCAGTTAATGACTGTGTACTGTAGCTAAGGAGTAAGACACTTGAATCTTCTAAAGTAATAGCATGTATGTCTGAAAAATAAAGGGAGAAAAATTATAATAAAATTACCTTCTCTGTCTTTCTTTTTTAATCTTTTTCTCCTCCTGTCTATGGTTGCAACTTCAGACTTTAAAGACATGTAATATTTTCTGATTTCCTGTAGTTTTTCTTGGAGAAATGAGATTCTCTCTGTACTGTTCATATTATCTAATTCACCTAAAAGTGGGGGGGGGAGGGGAAAGGTTAATTTAGATCTTAAAATAATTATATGACAAAAAAGATGGCATTTCTATCCAAAGTCTAACTTATATAATCAAGAAAATCTTTCTTATTAAAACCTACCTACTATAGAAATTAAACTAAGAAAACTATATTATATATTAAACTAAATAAAGCTTAGAAACAAGGAAGACATGAGTTAAATTCATGATTAAGAGTTCTTTTTATGTCCCAGATTTTCCATACTAAACACACATTACTTAATCAGAAAAACATAATATCAACACAAAGCAACCCTGACCTATAATTAAAGTTATTTATCAGTTATTTATCAATTGTTAGTTTGCATAGATGTTTTTTCACTTGCTAGTTATTTCTAATTGTCAGTACTACAAAAAGCACTCGAGATTCCATGACTTATATAAAGCATACATGTCTTCATTTCTTAACTGGAGATCTTCTAGACAATATCCAGCAACTCAGTGTTATGAGAAGACAGACTTGTATTTAAGATAACAAGTGGTGGTTATTATTACTTTGTTTTATGAGACAGAGTTTTACTCTGTCACCCTGGGTAGAGTGCCGTGGTGTCACAGCTCACAGCAACCTCAAACTCTTGGGCTGAAGAGATCCTCCTGCTTTAGCCTCCTGCCGAGTAGCTGGACTACAGACACCTGCCACAATGCCGGGCTTAGGTTTTAGAGACGGGGTCTCGCTCTTGCTCAGGCTGGTTTCAAACTCCTGAGCTCAAGCAATCCACTCGCCTGGGCCTCCCAGAGTGCTAGAATCACAGGCGTGAGCCATCATCCCCAGCCTATAAGTGGCTTTCATTGACACTATTTGGATCACTTAACTAAATTTGTTAAGCATTATTCCTTATTTTATTAATAGTAATCCAAGTTGACATTTTAAGGTATATTCCACTATACAATATACATTTATCAGGTTTTCTATAAGCTGCTTACTGAGTTGAACGCTCCATTTATATGTCCTAGGGGAAGAATTCGGATGTTTTTCTCTGTGTTTATCTTTCTCTCCATCTTTGATGTGAGGGGATATTCTTGCAGGAGATCGTGCAAGTTTCTGTGGCTTAGATACACTAAGATGCTTTACTGGGGTACATTTACTCGAATTGTCTAGGACAGGAAGGTCTTCACTATCACTGCTTTGCCCTATAATAATAAAAAAAATTGACTCAGATTATAAATGATAAAAATCTTAAATATCAAAATGCAACAGACCCAGCAATTATACTTCTTGGTATCCTACTGAAATAAGTGCACAAATGCAGAAAGCTTACAACAGTAAAAAGAAGGAAAACAGCCTGAATGCCTACCAACAGGGAGACGGTTAAAAATCATATGCTACTGAGTACTTTGCTGAAGTTGTTAAAAATGAGTTAGAGTTCATATGATGGAAAATGGCAAAATATCCAATATATATTAAGTTAAAAACCAAACTTTTAAAACAATATAATACTGGCCCATTTATGTTTAAAACAAAAAATAAAATGAACAGGATCAATCCAAACTGTACATCGGAAAAAGAGCAAAAAAAGACCTTACTTCATACATATCCCACTTTCTAACATACGTTATTACAAAATGTGAGAAGGTATTTATTTGTAATTCTGCCGCATCCCTCCCCAACAAATTCATATGGGAAGATGCTTTCGGTTTTCCCTTAATAACAAATGAGAGTTCTCAATTTTATTTCCTTTTTTGCATTTTCTACATTTTTTTGTTTGTTTGTTTTTTGAGACAGTCTCACTATGTTGCCCTGGGTAGAATGCCGTGGTGTCACAACTCACAGCAACTACCAACTCTTGGGCTCAAGAGATTCTCTTGCCTCAGCCTCCCAAGTAGCTGGGACCACAGGCGCCTGCCACAACACCCGGGTATTTTTTGGTTGTAGTTGTCATTGTTGTTTGCCAGGCCTGGGCTGGATTCAAACCCACCAGCTCTGGTATATGTGGCTGGCACCCTAGCTGCTAAGCTACAGGTGCCGAGCCCATTTCCTACATCTTATCTCCACTCTATTTATTCTCAAAAACCAATCTTGTCTTCTACTAGAATGGCACAGTTGACAGTCACACACCAAATCCCCAGTCCCTTTCCTACCTGTTTCTGTGCTTACTACTTTAATTAAAACCATCCCCCACCTTTTTTTGGTCTTGAAAAGAACAAACTATGTTTCTGGACAAACCGTGCTCCTAAAACCACCTACTCCCAGCTCCTCTGGAATGTTCTAATGGCAATTATCTACGTTCTCTCTTCTTGAACCCCTTTCTTTCTCAGTCTCCCAAGATGCTTAGATCTTTCCCATAGTGAGGAGAGAGCAGAGGAAAACTTCCTCCTTTAGTTGGCACCTATTTCCTTCTTCTTAGGATCAAATTTCTTAAGAAAATTCTTTATCAACATTCTAACTATGGCTATGCACTCTTTTTTTTTTTTTGGCCGGGGCCAGGTTTGAACCCGCCACCTCCAGTGTATGGGGCCGGAGCCCTAATCCTTTTGAGCCACAGGTGCCGCCCAAGCTATACACTCTTATTAGGATCCCAAACACTCAACTCTATTGGCTGAATTCAATGATTGTATTTTAATCCTATTTGAACATTCAATCTATAGCATTTGAAAATTCTTTCTTACTAATTTCCATTGATCTCTAGACAGTTAATACTCTACTATTCCTGGTCCATGTAAGGGCCTTATTCCACATAATTTTACTTTGGGTACTTTTTCTTCTCATTTTACAACTCTTCCATTGCAATCTCATCTTCTTACAATCCTTAGGCAACTATCTTCTAAAGACAGACTTTCTTCTAAGTGCCAAACACTATCCCTCCAATACTGGGTACCTCTAACTCAACATTCCTCAAATCATTTTCCCAACATCCTAGTGCTACTCCCATATTTCATATCTTAGTTAACTAATTCCTCATTCCCAACTAATCAACAAATTTAATTCATCCCTGCTTTCACTGCCTTAGTGATACTAAAGAGTCTTTACAAAAAGTAAGACTGATCACTTCCATTCTTCTTAAATCTTCTTAACTTTTTATTTTGAAACAGTCTTTGATTTTACAATACAGTTCTACAATGATACCAAAACTTTGTTCTGACCCATGTGAAGGTAGTTGCCTTGCAGCCCTGAGTGCCATAGTGTGTATTCCTTACTCACAAAGACATTCTCCTTGGATAGTTATCTACTGCGCTGTGTTACAGATTAGCCCAAAACTTCGCAGTTTGAAACTACAAATGTTTAAAGGCTCACACAGTTCCTGAGGGTCACGATCTGGGGACAGCGTGGCTTTACGGGGTGTCCAGGATCTTGGGAGATTGTACTCCAAACTTTTAGCCAGGGCTTCAGGCTCTGGAGACTTGACAGTGGCTGCAGGCTCTGCTCTCGAGATGGCTCACCCCAGGTCGTCCCACAGATCATTCCAGCTTCCCCAAGAGCAAGTGATCCTAGGGACAGCGAGGAGGAATTCGCAGTGCCCCAGTACTGCCGCTTTACTCATTTGTTAGGAGAGAGTCACTAAGTTCAGCCCGTACTCGAGGGGAGGAGAATTAGGTTTTACCTCTTGAAGAGAAATATATCAATGAATTTGTAGATATATTTTTCAAACCACCACACTCCTAAGAACTGTAGTATGACCTTCAAAGTCAGATATGTCACTGTAACCTAATCCCAGATGCCACAGGGATTTCTGCACTTGACCCAGTGGTGTCCTGTAGAGCAGCAGGGTCCAGGGGAGAACTGTTCCTGCCTCGCCCATGGCTCTCAGGATCAGGCCTGGCTGTCTACCTTTGGCAGGAGTGCGTCACGCTCTCCTCGGTGCCTCCTGTCTGATGGCGCCTGACTTCAGTGTCTCATGTTGATCACCTGACTAAGGTGGCGTCTGCCAGGCTTCTCCTCTCATGCTCTCTCCATAGTCCCTGCTGCCTTTGCCTTTCCAGTCTCATCTCCATCACTTACTTGTTCTTTCTTCTCCACATCTGCACTGTCCCCTGCCAGCCAACTGTGACTACTAAGGATCCCAAATGTGGCGCACAAGTTTTCCTTTCAAGTGTCTTTTATGTTACATAAATTATACAATCCCTTCCTTGGAATATGCGCCTTATATAATGTAGAATTTCTCTTTCAACCTTAAATAAAGGCATTTTGTTTTGAGACAGAGTCTCACTTTGTTGCCCTTGGTAGAGTGCCATGGCGTCCTAGCTCACAGCAACCTGAAGCTCTTAGGCTCAAACGATTCTCTCGCCTCAGGCTCTTGAGTAGCTGGGACTAAAGGTGCCCACCACAGTCTCCGGCTACTTTTTAGAGACAGGGTCTTGCTCTTGCTCAGACTAGTCTCAAACTCTTCAGCTCAAGTGATCCACCTGTCTCGGTCTCCAAGAGCGCTAGGATTATCGGTGTGAGCCCCTGTGCCCAGCCTAAAGGCATGTTTTGGAGGTAAAATTCTAATTTTTAAAAAATAATTTATTTTCACTACATTCTACTGCTTAATTTTATTCCTTATTACCCAGAAGTTGGTTTTTTGTGTAATCTATTTTATCCATATTGACCAACCTATTATTTCAGTAAGAATTGCCTTTATTTCCTCATGTTTTAAAATTACCAAATTATTTACAAATCAGCTTTTCTAGCTTAAAGGAAAACAGTCCCCTCATAAATTTAAACTTCAAAACCACAGCAAATGTTATTTTTTTTTAATTCGAGATCACCAAATTATGTTCCTCTGACATTAAACTACTTTTTATAAGAAACACAAATAAAATAAGCATAAAAATATCACGATTCTAAATAAAACTGAGAAGCACCTTCAGATTAAAAGCTAATGGAAAAATGGCTATTTTCAGAACATAGTAAACTAAACTTATTTTTAAACATAAATGATCAAGTCAACAAATGCTAAAAACACTTGCACACGCGAAGCCGGCCATGGAAGCACGGAAAGCACCCACCTGCTCCATTCTTCTCACTTTTGGCACAAGCAGCACTTGCTCGCTTTGGGGTTCGCTTTTGCTTTTTTGCCAATAATCCACTATTTCCATCACTTGGCCTCTTCTGACCTGAAATAAGGGGAAAGGGAGAATTTGGGGAAAGAACGCAAAAAAAAATAAGAGCTAGTACATTTGTTCACCTGTCTATTCTACGTTTATTTCTGGATGTACATTTTCTTTTTTTTTTTTTTTTTGAGACAGAGCCTCAAGCTGTCACCCTGGATAGAGTGCTGTAGCATCACAGCTCACAGCAACCTCTAATTCCCAGGCTCAAGCGAGTCTCCTGCCTCCGCCTCCCAAGTAGCTGGGACTACAGGCGCCCGCCACAACGCCCGGCCATTTTTTTAATTGCAGCCGTCGTTGTTTGGCGGGCCTGGGCTGGATTCGAACCCGCCAGCTCAGGTGTACGTAGCTGGTGCCTTAGCCCGTTGAGCCACAGGCACCAAGCCTACATGCTAGGATTATAGGCATGAGCCACTTCGCCTGGTCTTGCCTGGCTGTTTTTAGAGATGGGGTCTTGCTCTTGCTCAAGGTGGTCAAGAATCCATGAGCTCATGCATTCCACCTGCCTCAGCTTCCCAAAGTGCTGGGATTACAGGTACGACCTTTTTTTTTTTTTTTGGAGACAGTGTCACTCTCTCGCCTAGGCGAGAATGCCGTGGTGTCAGCCTAGCTCACAGTAACCTTACACTCCTTGGTTCAAGCAATCATCTTGCCTTAGCCTCCTGAGTAGGTGGGACTACAGGTGCCTGCCACAATGCCTAGCTGATTTTTTCTACTTTTAATAAAGACAGGGTCTTGCTCTTGTTCAGGCTTGTCTGGAATTCCTGACCTCCAGCAGTCCACCCCTGTCTTAGCCTCCCAGTGTGCTAGGATTACAGGCATGAGCCACCTCTCCAGGCCTGATTAAAAAATACTTAAGAACACCTTTAGAGCTGGGCCTGGTGGCTCGTGCCTTTAACCCTAGCACTGAGGGAGGTCAGGGGAGATAGATTTCTTGAGCTGAGGAGTTCTGAGACCAGTGTTAACGAACTCACAAAGAGGGGTTCACTGTTGCTCACTGCACAGAAAGCCAGTTACTGAGAAAACGAGGATTGTCTAGGGAGAAAGGATTTATTTCAGAGGCCTCGTAAACTGGGGTGGGGGTGGGGCACAGGCTACCTCAAATCCACCTCCCCGATTAGTAGAGTCAAGGTGTTTTTATGGAGGTGAAAATGAATAATGCATAAAGGGAGTGAACCCCATTGCATGTTTGGGGTGGAGTGTAGGGCACAAAAGCACAATGAGGAATCATGCTAGTATGTGTATCCCATGAATAAGAATTGGTGGACAAATCTCTCTCTGAGGGTGGGATTTTAGTATTATAACGTGCTAGAGGTTAATTTTTTTTATTTTTTGAGACAGTCTCACTGTGTCACCCTGGGTAGAGTGCTGTGGTGTCACAGCTTACAGCAACTTCAAACTCTTGGGCTCAAGCGATTCTTTTATCTCAGCCTCTTGAGTAGCTGAGACTACCGGCACCTGCTACAATGCCTGGCTAGTTTTAAGAGATGAGGTCTCATTCTGGCTCAGGCTGGTCTCAAACCGGTGAGCTAAGGCAGTCTACCCACCTTGGCCTCCCAGAATGCTAGGATTACAGGCCTGAGCCATCACGCCTGGCCTTAGGGGTTAATATTTTTCTTTTTTTTAGCCTGTGCACAGGCCCAGTGGCTCTTGCGCACAATCTGCAGTGGCATATCACTTGTCTTTCTTCAGGGGTCAATCTGGTAGAGAAAGGAGCTATAGTTATCTCAGGACTGATCCTGGGAAAAACTCAGAAGACTTGCGTCAGTGTACAGAAAGTTACAAAGTTCTATTTAGCAATTTGTGCTGAGACCTCTCTGTCTCGTCTCTACTTTTTCTAAGACTGTGTTGCTAGGCCACTGAAGCTGAGATAACCCTCACTGTTTCATCCCTGTCAAGTCCAGACCACTTAGCTGCCTGCTTCAGTTCTGATGAGAACACTGAAACCTCCTGTGGAATTTGAGGGGGCTAGGACACTTGAGAATTGTAAAATTTTGGTAATAAAGGCAGTCACACTAGCCTAAGCGAGAGTGAGACCTGTCTCTACTAAAAATAACACTAGCCCGGTATTGTAGCAGGTGCCTGTAGTCCCTGCTATTGGGAGGCTAAGCAAGAGGATCACTTGAGCCCAAGAGTTTGAGATTGCTGTGAGCTATGTATGATCCCACAGCACTCAACCCCAGGGCAACTGAGTGAGACTCTGTCTCAAAAAAACAAACACAAAAAAGAACACCTTAAGGGTAGGATAATTAAGAGTTTATAATTAGAATAACTGACCAAAATCCATGTTTTGCATGTGGAGACTTAGCAGTGATCAAAATGATTTTCTTGTAAGCACTGTGATCCTATGTGAAGCTGTAGAGGTGTTTTCCCAGAGACATTTGGGGCCCATTTGTGTTTTAGGAATTACTTTCAGCCAGATACCCATCAGTCTACTTTTTTGGGATTTCTTGCACACTGATACATGATATTATCAGGTTTGTAAAAATGAGATGCATGTGGCGATTACAAAGGTTTGATCTTTTTTTAATCACCTTTGATTTCCTCATGTTTTGGGATTATTCACTTTAGAAAAAAGTTTTCTAGGACATTATATAACATAAACAATTATAATTACAGTGGTCAGTGTTCCAGCTGTGGGAAAACCATGGAGTCTATTGAATTGAGTCCAGAAGAGTATGAATTTCTCACAGGAAAAATCATGAGGGATGTGATTGATGGAGGTGATCAGTACAAAAAGACAACACCTCAGGTGAGTCTAACAGGTTTTATTACCTTCTTGGATTGCTTGTCTAGTGCAGGGGTCAGCAATTTCTGTAGAAGACCAGATAGTAAATATTTTAGGCTTTACAGGCCATATGGTCTTTGTTGCAACTTTTCACTCTCCTATTGTACTTAAAAGTCATAATCAATAGGCTCGGCACCCATAGCTCAGTGAGTAGGACGCCAGCCACATAACTAAGGCTGGCAGGTTGGAACCTGGCCCAAGCCTGCTAACCAACAATGACAACTACAACAAAAATAGCTGGGTGTTGTGGTGGGCACCTGTAGTTCTAGCTACTTGGGAGGCTGAGGCAAGAGAATTGCTTAAGCCCAAGCGTTGGAGGTTGGTGTGAGCTGTGCCGCCACAGTGCTCTACCCAGGGTGACACAATGAGACTCTGTCTCAAAAAAAAAAGTCATAGTCAATACATAAACAAGTGGGTGTGTTCCAGTTAAACTTTATTCATGAAAACAAGCAGTATGCCAACCTGCCTCTCTGCCAACCATTCAGAGAGATCGCTTTAGAATTATGTACAGTAATTGGGTTAGTATTATCTATTGATATCAGTCACATTACATCTGGGCATAATGAGTACACTTGAACTAAAAAGACAGGTGCTTATATTTTCTCTAAGTGTTTCCAGAAAACTATGTTCAGGTAAACTCCCATGAAGAAACTGGTTTCTCACAACATTTCTATTTAGGAGACACTGGTTTCTCACAACATTTCTACTCAGGAGAGGTTAGTATAACTTGACAAAATTATTTACATACTCTCTTATATATTGACTGTGATTGCCACTCATTTATAAAAACTTTGTTTGCTAATCTTTAATACTTTATGCTGGTTCTCTGAGATCTACTTGAAGAGGGAAGCTGTTATTCTGTTGGTCATCTTGGGGACAGTTTACCCTAACCCTAACCATTTTACTAAATCTTTTTTTCTTCAGTGTAACAAATAAAAAGGAGAATTGAGAAGTGTTCTATCTTCTCATCTTGACTTACAATTTTCGGAAAATGTCCTGAGATCATATAAAGATCTTTAATTTCAGAATAAAGTCCAAATCTGGTCTAGGAAAACAATATCTCCATTTTATAGAATACCTTGTAGCTAACCTTGTTGATAGAATGACAGTGAACATTTATCATTTATCATTTATTATCTTGTATCTTATTTTATCCTTGAAACTACCCTATAAAGGTACTATTATTTCTATTTTACAGATAGAGTAATTGAGACTTAGGGAGATTAAATCTAACCAAAGACACCTCACTAATAAAATCTGGGTCTAACTAACCCCCAGACCTTAATCATTATACTCTATTGCCTCTCATACAGGGACAGCCTATACTTTTATATATGCCCTATAGCCAACTAGTTTTAGCAGCTCTTAATTAAATACCTTAGTAATTTCTGTTAATAAAATATGATTTAAACAAATAAATTTTATTTTCTTTCAGCAAACATCCATTGAGCATTTATGTGTATCTTCTAAACTGGGTGTTATGATAAACGTGGCTGTGTAAGTCATCCTGTCTGCCATAAAAAACTTACCATTTCTCTTGTGGGCTAATTGAATACTCTTCTCCAAGTTTTTATATGACAAAAATTTCAACCTACAGAAAAAAAGGAAAAAAATAGCAGAATGTACTTCATACTCTTTACTTAGAGTAAGTGTTAATATTATGCCACATTTGCTTTTTATGTGTCTGTTTTTATGAATCTTTTAAAGGTAAGTTGTAGATATGATGATACATTACCTTAAATATTTCAGGGTATATCTTCTAAGACTAAGAAAATTATGTTATTAAATACCATTATCACATTTAAGAAAAATAGCAGTACTTCAGTACTATCTAATAAAAAGTACACATTCAAATTGTCCCCACTGTCCCCACAAAATGTATTTTATAACTATGTTTTCGCCCAATTCCAGGTTCAATTAAAGTTTATTAAAGCTTATGGCTTTTGGTTGTTATGTCTCTCTAAATCCAAATCAGTCTGCCTGGACTTTTATTTTGTTTTTATGACACTGACTTTTTGAAGTCTGGCTGAATAGTCTTATACAGAGATTCTCAAACTTTGTCCCTCTGAATCACCTGAGGAGCTTGTTAAAAAGCAAATTCTGATTTAGTTGTTGGGAGTGGGGCCTGATATCTATAGTGTGAATAAGCTTCCAGGTGATGTGATTTTGGTCTTTGGATCACATTTTGAGTAGCAAGACTGTGGACTGGCTAATTGTCTGATGGTTTTCTCTTTATTAGTTTGGTTTGAGTGCTTTTGGATATACTGCATAGGTGATGCCATGTGCTTTCACTGCATCACAGGTCTGAAATACCAGATCATCCTCACTACTGTTGCTGATCTTGTTCCATCACTTGATTAAGAGAATGACTGGTAGTTTCTTCATTGTAAAGGTACATTTCTTCTTTGTAGTTAACTAGTAATCTGGGGAGTAATATTTGTAAGACCATGCAGATATGCTTTCATACATCAACTTCTTGGATTAATTTTTATAGGTCACACTAGGACCTATTTATAGAATACATCCATTAACTTTTTTACCCATGTTTTCAGCATCATGGAGATAATCCCTGCCTTTGGAGATTGTCAAGTGATGATTTTCTAATTCATTCCTTTCGTCTACATTTATTAACTAGCATTGTTATTCTACAGAAGTTTTTACTCTTTCCCCTTTCTCCTTTTTTTATTCACTGTGTTAAACTCCATTACTGTCATTCTTTTTGATGCTGAAATTGCCCCAAATTTAGCCAGTAGGAGTGCCTTCAAGCCAGCTTCTGTCTCTTTTTGACACCTAATTATTTTTATTTATTTATTTATTTATTTGTAGAGTCAGAGTCTCACTTCATCACCCTCGGTAGAGTGCCGTGGCTTCACACAGCACACAGCAACCTCCAACTCCTGGGTTTAGGCGATTCTCTTACCTCAGCCTCCCGAGTAGCTGGGACTATAGGCGCCCGCCACAACGCCCGGCTATTTTTCTGCTTTGCACTTCGGCTATTTATTTATGTTTTTAGAGACAAGGTCTCATTCTTTTGTCCAGGCTGGAGTGCAGTGATAGGACCTTAGCTCATTGCATCTTCAAACTCTTGGGCTCAACCTCCTAAATAGCTGGGGCTATAAGCATGTACCACCACACCTATAAAATCGATCAGTTTTTGATTTTTTTTTTTTTGAGACAGTCTCACTCTGTTGCCCCAGGCTAGAATGCCGTGGTGTCAGCTTAGGTCACAGCAACCTCAAACTCCTGGGTTCATGCAATCCTTTTGCCTCAACTTCCTCTGTAGTACAATGCTCTGCTAATTTTTCTGTTTCAAGTAGAGGCACGTCTTTTGCTCAGGCTGGTCTCAAACTCCTGAGCTTAAGGGATCTGTTTGTCTTGGCTTCCCAGAGTGCTAGGATTACAGGTGTTAGCCACCACACTGGGCCTCCAGTTTTTGACCTTCTCTGTGCTTTTTGGAACAATAGGATGTCCCAGGCACTTACTTGGAAGTGCCCCTGCCTCAGTCATGGAATACCTAATTGAATACTTTTCTTAACACTCTCCATAGCTAATGATTGCCATAATTCCCTTTTTGTGTGTGAATGTTAACTTTAATTCTAGATTAATAGAAGGAACATGGGGCAACGCCTGTGGCTCAGCGAGTAGGGCACCGGCCCCATATACCGAAGGTGGCGGGTTCAAACCCAGCCTCGGCTGAACTACAAAACAGAAAAATAACCGGGCGTTGTGGCGGGCCCCTGTAGTCTCAGCTACTCGGGAGGCTGAGGTAAGAGAATCACCTAAGCCCAGGAGTTGGAGGTTGCTGTGAGCTGTGTGACGCCACGGCACTGTACCGAGGGCGATAAAGTGAGACTCTGTCTCTACAAAAAAAAAAAAAAAAAAAATAGAAGGAACATGTGCTAATTTTTCTCTATTGATAGAATCCAAGCAAATCTGTCCTCTGTGTAGTGTTGTAGGCAGGGCTGTCCAACCTTTTTCTTCTTGGCTGCATGTTAGAAGAATAAGTGTTATCTTGGCCCAAATGTTAACTAAGCAAACACTAGTGAAAGCTGATGAGTCAACAAAAAGGTCCAGGCATAATTTCGTGATATCCAACATCACAAATAAGCAAAACTGTCTTTATATAATCTGTATGTGGCCATGGGCCTCAGGTTTGATACTCTGAGATAGCAAAAAATAGGTGTATATTTACCACAATTTACAAAACGTGAACATACTCCCAAAGGACTGTATATTTTATAGCAAGGTTAATCATTTTCTCCTTTTTTTCCCTTTTCCCTACAGCTCCCCTATCCTGTGTCCCAATTCTTGCCATCATCCTTTTACCTTTAGGCTGTTAACATGATAGTAGCAATAGTCACCCATTATTTAATAATTACCATATATCAGACACCTCTAGGCTTGTTATAGTTCCAACACTAAGAAAAATATTATAAAGATTCCACCATTTGGGTGATGGAGAAGCTCAGGATAAGAGCTTGGTTAGAGTGCAGAGAGGGCACATGACTGATTCAGGGTTTAGTTTTGTAAGACTGGGGTGAGGAAAGGGGACAGGGATGAATCCAGAGCACTTCATGGGTAGCAATAGAACCAACTTTTTATCTGAGTCTAGAGGGAAGGAATTAAGGATTGTGGATAAATTGTGTAGGTGGGGAAAATTTTTAGAGCATTTGTTCTGACCTCTAATTTGTGAGAAGAAAAGGAACAAATTGGATACTCGAAGATAAGAAAAGGTATGGTACCCTAAGGGAGCTTGAGAGACTTTTTTTAAGTTTCAGAAGTTTGGGTTGGGGCGGCACCTGTGGCTCAGCGAGTAGGGTGCCGGCCCCATATGCTGGAGGTGGCGTGTTCAAACCCAGCCCTGGCCAAAAACTGCAAAAAAAAAAAAAAGAAGTTTGGGTTATTTGTAAGAGGACAGGGGAAAGTATTGCTAGGCAGTGCTAAAGCCCCAGCTGAAGCTGGAGAGCATAAGTTTGTAATGGCATTGATCTGTTTTGAATTTTTTTTTTTTTTTGAGACAGAGCCTCAAGCTGTCACCCTGGATAGAGTGCGGCGGCATCACAGCTCACAGCAACCTCCAATTCCTGGGCTCAAGCAAGTCTCTTGCCTCTGCCTGCCAAGTAGCTGGGACTACGGGCGCTCGCCACAACGCCCAGCCATTTTTTGGTTGCAGCCATCATTGTTGTTTGGTGGGCCCTGGCTGGATTCAAACCCTCCAGCTCAGGTGTACGTGGCTGGCACCTTAGCCCGTTGAGCCACAGGCACCGAGCCCATTGATCTGTTTTGGTAAGTCATTTTTGGCAGTCCTGGGCCATCAAGGTGTAAGAACAGGGAAGGCAGATGGTTAGGCTGAGGTAGGATTTTACTGGGTTGGTACATTTGAGGGGAAAAGGAAAATAGGAGTTGAGGATGTGAGAGGGTTGCTTCAAGTAATTAATGGGCCATGAGATTGAGGTTGAAAAGAAGAAAGTAAAATAGTGGGGATCTCACAAATTAGAAGATAACAGATGAAAGGGGACCGGAAGCTCTTTGAGGTTGAAGAGCAGCATAAAGGGAGTGAGAGTGACAATCAGGAGACTTCAGTCTATGTCACATTAGCGTTAGGGTTCAGAGCGAGAGTGCTCTAGAGTGTTGACAAGGTCCAGGGTGTGAGAATTGAGCAGAATACGGAGATCAGGGGAGGCCAGGTGTGGTGGTAGCTCATTGTTTATAATCCCAGCACTTTGGGCGGTCAAGGTAAGAGGATAACTTGAGTACAGGAATTTGAGGCTAGTGTGAACATTATATCAAGACCCTGTCACTATAAAACATTTTTAAAAATTAGTCAGGCTTGGTAGTGCAGGCCTGTAGTCCTAGCTACTTGGGAGACTGAGGCAGAAGGATCTCCTGAGTCCAGGAGTTCTAGGCTACAGTAAGCTGTGAGTGTGCAAGGGAGAACCTGTCTCAGAAAAAAAGAAGAATGTCTATATGATAATTATTTTTATTTATTTATAGAGACAAGGTCTCATTGTTTTGCCCAGGCTGGAGGCTGGAGTGATAGGATCTTAGCTCGTTGTAGCTTCCAACTCTTGGGCTCAGCCTCCTGAATAGCTGGGGCTACGAGCATGTACCACCACACCTGACTACTTTTTCTTTTTCTTTTTCTTTTTTTTTTTTAAGTTTTTGTGGCGATAGGGGTCTTGCTATGTTGCTCAGACTAGTCTTAAACTCCTAGCTTCAAGTGATCGTCCTGCTTTAGCCTTCCAAAGTGTTAGGATTACAGGCATGAGCCTGGCCATATGATAATTTTTAATAATAGTAATTACAGCCACATTTATGGAATGCTTACTGTGAATTGGACGCTGTACTTTGCCACTTAGGCTGGTAATGAATACTATGAGACAGATGCCAAATTCCTTATAAATGTGGAGGTGTTTGGAACAATACAGATAATAGCAAAATGGAGAGATACAGAAAAATATATATCAGGGGTCAGTGTACTATGGCTCACAGATCAAATCCAGTCTCCCTAGGAGCTGAGACTACAATTTCATGACTGTGCCTAACTAATTCTTAAATTTTTTGTAGAGATAGCTTATCACTATGTTGTCCAGGCTGATCTTGATCTCCTGGCCTCAAGTGATCCTCCAGCCTTGGCCTCCCAAAGTGCTAAGATTATAGGTATGAGTCACTGTGCCAGCTAAACTGTACACCTTGGTGAGTTTTTTTTTTTTTTTTTTCTGTCTCTCTATGTCGCCCTCAGTAGAGTGCCATGGTGTCACAGCTCACAGGTACCTCAAACTCTTGGGCTTAAGTGATTCTCTTGCCTCAGTCTCCCAAGTAGCTGGGACTACAGGCGCCCACCACAGCACCTGGCTAGTTTTTTGTTGCAGTTGTCATTGTTGTTTAGCTGGCCTGGGCTGGTTTCAAACCTGCCAGCCTTGGTGTATGTGGCTAGCACCCTACTCACTGAGTTACGGGAGCCGCCCCTTGGTGAGTTTTGATATATATATAGACTCAGCACAGTCAAGATAATGAACATATCTACCACCCCCCCCAAACTTTCCTCCCACAGAGGTGGTCAACATAAGGAACTAAGCCTACTGTATTGATGCATACATGTGGTGCATGCCCAGGTCTAAGAAAATTAGGTCAACTTACAAAGGTGGTCAACTGTGGAGGTTCTACTGTACTTTGTTTTTTGGTCTGGCTTGTTTTATTCTGCATAGTCATTTTTGGATTTTGTACATGTTTTGTACCTCAATTGTTCTCTCATTTTTATTTCTAAGTAGTATTCCATTATAAGTGTGTGGATATGCCACAATTTGTAAATTCATTCGTTTCTTGATGGACATTTGGGTTGTTTCCAGTTTGAGGCTATTATAAATAAAGCTAAGAACATTCTTGCACAAGTCTTTGTACTTTCCGCTTTTGTATTACTTTCCTAGGGCTACCCTAAAAAATTAACACAAATTGGGTGGCTTAAAATGACATGTTTATTCTTTCATAGTTGTGGAGGCTAGATGTCCTAAATCAAACTGTTCACATGGCCATGCTCCTGAAGGTTCTAGGAAAGAATCCTTTCTTCCCTCTTCCTAGCTTCAGAAGCTCATCTGGCAATTGATGGTGTTCCTTGGTTTTAGCTGCATCACTCTCTTTCTGCCTCTGTCTTCACGTGAGCCTCTTCACGTATGTATCTCTGTATGACATTTCTTATGAGGACATCATTCATTGGATTTTGGGCCCACTTTTATGTCATCTGGCCTCTTAATGAATTTGCAGAGACCCTTTTTCTAAGTTCCCATTCTAAAGTTCCTGGTAGGCATGAATCTTGAGATAACTATTCAACCTACTACAGCTTTGCTTTCTTGGGTAACTATTAGAATGAGAATGGTTGGGTTTTATTTTGGATGTATGTGTGTGGCTTCTTTAGAAACTGCCAAACTGTTTTCTGAAGTGGTTGTATCATTTTACATTCCCACCAGCAGTGTCTGGGGGTTACAGTAGCTCCACAGGCTGGCCAACACTTAAAATGGTTGTCTCTTTACTGTTACTCTAATAGGTGTCAAGTGTATCTTGTTGTGATTTTAGTTTACATTTTTCTAATGACTGATAATGTTGAGCATCTTTTTATGTGCTTCATTGCCATCCATGACTTCCATGTGCTGTCCAAATGTCTTGTTCACATCTTTTGCCCATCTTAACAACTAAGCATTGTTGTAAGAGTTGTTTATATTTTCTAGATGCAAGTCCTTTGTCAAATAAGTTTTACAAATATTTTCTTTCAGTCTGTGGTTGCCTTTGATTTTCATAACTGCGAGATTCTGATTTAATTGCTCTGGCTTGGTGGGGTCCAGCATTAGGATTTTCAAAAACACCCAGATGATTTTAAAGTGCAGCCAGGTTCAAACACAACTGCTTCTAATGTAAGATTTTGAAGAACTCTAACATGGCACCTTCCTTTGTAAGGCACAATTTTCATAGAAAACCACAGTTACAATAAGGTAAATTTTCAGGTTGTCTCTAAACATTTGCTTTGTGTAATTATAAACACAGCCAGCAGATGGCAATAACGTAACACATAAAAATTATTCTAGGTTATGGCCTGGTCAATCAGGTTAAGTGATATGGCGAGTTTCTTTTAACAATTAAAGTAAAAGACATCTGTGCCATTTTTATTTAAGCCAGGCTAGAAATGTAAAAATGTGAGCTCTATATGTGAATTTTATGTGAACAAAGCATAACCCCAAGTATTTGCATCCACTGAATTAACTACATGAAACTAACTGAGTGGGCATCAGTGAATATCAGCAAATAAATTTGGAGCTATGTGGGTAGTATTAGCTTAATATTAATTAGCTTATTTTTTCTATTATTTTCCTTCATTCGTAATAGTAACTGTAACAGTTACAATTAGTTTTTTAATATATTCAACTAATATAAGAATTCAATTTTTTTTCTTTTTTTTTGAGACAGAGTCTCACTTTGTTACCCATGGTAGAGTACCATGGCATCATAGCTCACAACAACCTCAAACTTCTGGGCTCAAGCGATTCTCTTGCCTCAGCCTCCCAAGTAGCTGGAACTACAGGTGCCAGCCACAATGCCCAGCTATTTTTTTTTTTTTTTTTTTTTGAGACAGAGCCTCAAGCTGTCACCCTGGATAGAGTGCTGTGGCATCACAGCTCATAGCAACCTCCAATTCCTGGGCTTAAGCGAGTCTCTTGCCTCCGCCTCCCAAGTAGCTGGGACTACAGGCGCCCGCCACAACGCCTGGTCATTTTTTGGTTGCAGCCGTCATTGTTGTTTGGCGGGCCCGGGCTGGATTCGAACCCGCCAGCTCAGGTGTACATGTCTGGCGCCTTAGCCCGTTGAGCCACAGGCGCCGAGCCGTTCTTTCAACAGAGAAGATTGGACCAGATGATCTCCAAGGCCCCTTCCAGCTCTGCAACTTTCTGTTGCCAGGCAAACTAAACAGTTAAGGTTATCCAAGTGGGAGTAGAAATGAAGGTGGAGCCCTGACAGTGTAGAATAGACCAGGAAGTTGTGATATAGGTAAATAAAATGGTCTGTATCTAGCACAGTGTCAGTTTGGAAGGGAAGACAGGTGGCATCAAATCATTGTTGAGGCTTCAATGCTATGAACTCTTTTGACTACCTCTTTGTCTTTCCTTAGTATCGAAAGGTAGAAATTATGAGTTAAGTGTTGAGCAGAGCACACCAAAACATTGTCAGTAACCAGCAATCCTTTTCAGCTAGAGGTTTGGCCAGTGGCTCTTCTCCAAGATTTTAAGAAGCAGGAAATAGGGCAGTGCCTGTTGCTCAGCGAGTAGGGCTCCAGCCCCATATACCGAGGGTGGTGGATTCAAACCAGGCCCCAGCCGAACTGCAAAACAAAAAAATATAGCTGGGCATTGTGGCAGGCGCCTGTAGTCCCAGCTCGGGAGACTGAGGCAAAAGAATCGCATAAGCCCTGGAGTTGGAGGTTGCTGTGAGCTGTGTGACGCCATGGCACTCTGCCGAGGGCGATAGAGTGAGACTCTGTCTCTACAAAAAAATATAAAAAGAAAAAAATAATAATAAAATAAAAAGAAATAGGAAATAGAAGAGTTAAGATTTGGTACAAGAAAATATCAGACTTCAATCTGATCAAGCATTTAGAAATAACTACTAATTTATAGGAAATATAGGGAGCTGAGGAATACTTTAAATTACACCTCAAGGATAAAATCACCAAATCCACTCTTGGGGAAACTACAAAACAAACAACCCAGTTTTTTCCAGTAAATTAATTGCAAGAAAAGAAAGAGATGGAGCAAGAACAGAAACAAAAGGTTGCTGTTATCTCAAATGAAAATAATAAATCTTAGAAGACTTGAAAATAATAAGACTCAAATGAAAATTTGAGATAATAGCAACCTTTTCGAGTGTATGGATCGTATTCTTGATTTGAACAATCAAAGGAATCTGAACAGCAGTTATTGGAGATACTAAGAAATCATTCTTGGGTTGGGTGCAGTGGCTCATGTGTGTAATCCTAGCACTCTGGGAGGCCAAGGTGGGTGGACCACTTGAGCTCAGGAGTTTGAGACCAGCCTGAGCCAGAGTGAGACCTTATCTCTACAAAAATAGAAAAATTAGCTAGGTGGAGGAGTTCCAGTTATTTGGGAGGCTGAAGCAGGAGAATTGCTTGAGCCCAAGAGTTTGAAGTCGCTGAGAGCTATGATAATACCACGACATTCTACCCAGGGTGACAGAGTAAGACTCTGTCTCCAAAAAAAAAAAAAAAAGAAAGAAATATCATTGTTGATTTTCATTTAGGGGCAATAATGCTAGTCAGTTAAAACTTTTCACATTTCAGAGCTAAACACCAAAATATTTGTGGATGAAATGATGTGATCTCTGAGATATGCTTCAAAAATAGCTGACACAGGGGGCTCGGCACCTGTGGCTCAATGGGCTAAAGCGCCAGCCACGTACACCTGAGCTGGTGAGTTCGAATCCAGCCTGGACCCGCCAAACAACAATGACGGCTGCAACCAAAATATGGCCAGACGTTGTGGCGGGTGCCTGTAGTCCCAGCTACTTGGGAGGCAGAGGCAGGAGACTCGCTTGAGCCCAGGAATTGGAGGTTGCTATGAGCTGGGATGCCACAGCACTCTATCCACGGTGACAGCTTGAGGTTCTGTCTCAAAAAAAAAAAAAAAAACCAAAAAAAAACTGAAACAGGGGTGGGACTACATGGTATATGTCTGGCCATCAGTTGATAAAGTTAGTTTTTTTTTTCTTTTTTTTTTTTGAGACAGAGTCTCAATATGTTGCCCTCGGTAGAGTGCTGTGGCATCACAGCTCACAGCAACATCAAACTCTTGGGCTTAAGTGATTCTCTTGCCTCAGCCTCCCAGGTAGCTGGGACTACAGGTGCCCACCACAACGCCTAGCTATTTTTCGTTGCAGTTATCGTTGTTTAGCTGATCCCGGTGAGTTCGAACCCACCAGCCTTGGTGTATGTAGCTGGCTCCATAACCACTGTGCTACGGCCGCCAAGCTGATAAAGTTAATTTATGGGAGTTTATTTTATTCTGCCTATTTTTTTATGTTTCAAATTTCCATTGTAAAAATATATATTTTTTCATACTCGACAAATACACATGTGCTTTCAGGATAGAAGTTTTAAAGAGGGAGATTATAAAACAACACAGCATTCATGATTTTCATGCAGAAGTAACATCTTTGTATAGTGTATTTCCTCCAATACACATAGTATATATTCATTATAAAAGATGAAAACAGTTCAGAAATGTCACTAAAGAGATCGAAAGTCCCCTTCTTCAAGCAAATAGTATTTTGGAAATATTGAAAATCATTGTTATTTGCACATAATACATTCCTTTTTCCATTTTTGAAATGTGCTGCAAGATAGATGAAATTTCTAAATAGAGTAGAACAGCTATGTTAGATCCAGAGTCAATTCTATGGAAAAGGTTTCCTACTATAACACATCGCTTTTGTATTGCAAAAGGATTATTAACAGTTGTTTTGGGGATTTAAAAATAATCCCGTACATGTTAATCCATTGTGTAGTGAAACCTATTGCTGAAATAGCAGTCCAGAAAGCTTCCTGTGTATCTACCCCTGCTTTTAGCACAGGTGGCAGCTGAGATTAATTCTGGTGTGGTTGGGCTGTCCACGAAGGGAAATTTGAACCTACCGGCTTATGTCCTCAGCCGTGTTAATTGGGAGATGTGGAGTGAGGGGATTTCCACTCTTTGTTAATAAGATCTCTAGGCGCATTTCCTCTTTGTTTTTGCATTTTCCTTAGCTGTGAAGCAGCTGCAGGGAAGAAAAACGTGATTTCCTGCACTTAGGAGTGCTGGCTTTTCTTCGAGACATGTAATTGGAAGAGTGGAATGTGTGTGACTTGAGCTACCTATACAGCTAATTTAAACACCACATTTGGTTTGCTTCCTGTAATTAGTTCACTGCATTTGTGCCAGTAGTAGATTTGCTCAGATGACTCCAACTAGCAGATAACTCGGGTTGTCTCAAAAGCAGGCATCTCTGTTGGCAGACCACTGATTTAACCGGGTGGTTCTTTGCAAGTCGACTAGAAAACCACAAATGGCAAAACAGCATTCTGCCATACTAATAAAAATACTGCAGTTCTTTTTCAGATTCATTCATACTGTACAAATGCTTATCTTTTGGGGTGAATTTATTTCACTTGTAAAATTCTCCAAAATGAGAAAAACAAGCAGAGAATATTTTTGAGGAAAATATAATAAAATCATATCAAGTACTGTGCCCAGGTACAATGTCAGGGGGAAGTGAGGAGAACTTTGTAGGGTAGAGGTCCAGGAGCCATTACACTTTAAGTGAAAAGTGGAAGTTCTCATCAGAAATTAATATTTTGGCTGCAGTCACTGTAAATATCCCATGGTCATGGTTTGTTTTTTCATAGTATATTTGGTGGCTTATACTACATCTAAAGATGGGTTAGATCTTTGGAAATAAATTTTTGATGTTCTTTCTTCCCACTTTGTTTGCCATCGTGTTGATGGTAGAAGGCTTCTACACTTATAATGAAGAGAAACTTCATATGACTATTAGTAAATAAGAACTGATTATTAAATACCAAAAATAACCTAAATCACTTTCAGATTTAGCAGAGCCAAAGGATCCAAAGCATAGCCTTCATTGTCCCTGTTGACTGTTTGATCAATGAAGTTAAACTAGTGTTTTAACCCAAATAGAAATTTACTTTTATTGTATTGAGGTATAACTTTTAAAATAGAATGCTACTATTAGTAAGGGAATGGTAATGGATTTGGGGAAAGAAGGGAAGAACCATAACACTTTCTTTCCTTGTGGAAAGGATTCAACTCGTAGTTTTTGAGTTTTGTTCCACAGGATTCTGCACTCCCAGAAATTTTGTAAGATTTTGTGTAAATATGTGTGTAGTGTTTCAGGTGGGTCATGGATTGATAGGTAGATACCACATTCACATCAAGGGTAATATTAGATTAAGTTCCCAGTTTGTTTAGCTAAGGTCACTGAAATTAATCAGAAAATGGCCAGGTGGAGAAGCAGCAGGTGTAGTGTATTTTAGCATAGTTTCTTTAGGCCAGTGTTTTTCAACCTTCTGCAGCACACTAAAATTATGTTCATCAAAAAAAGGGTAAAAAAATAATATGCTTACTGTGCTTTGAACTTCTGTGTAAAATAATTTAATTAATGGTCTTTAAAAATTTATGTGGCACACCTAAGATCCTCTCATGGCACACCAGTTGAAAATCACTGCTCTAGGCCCTTGGAGTCCCTAATGTAACCGAACAGCTGCTAGTGACACTGTTCACCCAAGGTAGGCTCTCCTTCCTTTAATTCAGGCCGCATCACAGACCTTATTCAGACTCACACCATTATTCACAAAGATGACACCACAGTCTACATGCCTTCTTTAAGAGGATCTTATGAATAGCAGGCTCTCCTGATTTTTTAAACCAAATTCGATATCTTCTCACCAGGAGGAGAAAAACTCAGCACTCATCATTACCAGGAAACCCATCTCCAGCAGTGACGGGTATGTCTGTTTCACCTGGGAGAGGACCCAAACCCTGATGGGATTTCTTCCCTAGCTTTAGTGCTACTCTCGTGTCCATGTGACCCTCTGTTTTCTTTTTTTTTTTTTTTTTGAGACAGAGCCTCAAGCTGTCACCCTGGATAGAGTGCTGTGGCATCACAGCTCACAGCAACCTCCAATTCCTGGGCTCAAGCGAGTCTCTTGCCTCCACCTCCCAAGTAGCTGGGACTA